>SZWC01003755.1:90202-108244 GCA_023375785.1 Penium margaritaceum
ACCAACAACCCGACGCAGCACAGGAGGACGCAGCACATTGACGTGCGCTACCACTACGTGCGCGACATGGTGGAGAGGGGACAGGTTGTGCTGTAATATTGCAGCACGAAGCACATACTCGCAGATTGCTTGACCAAGGCACAGCCCCAGGATCGGCACGTCATCAGCCTTGCAGGGCTTGGGTTGAAAAGCTGTGAAGGGCTTGAAGGCGCAGGAGCGGAAGAGTAAAGAGTGAGCATGGGGCATCCGGCATGGAAGGTGCACGGGGGAGATTGTTAAAAAGTGCCCCTGCCATGGATGCCGTTTGTCATTTTCCTGGTCCGACCACTAGGGAGTGGTTGGATGTCTGATTCGATTGCAGATTTGGACTCCCTGGAGTTTGCCATGCGGTTTCGAGATTTCAGTTGCTCAATTTGGTTGATAATTCTGAAAGATAGCCCCATCCGAAGTTCGGGTGGTAGGTGGGTGGAATCTGGGTTCCGTCATTGGTGACGGATTAATTCCACCACCAGTGATCTTAGTTCGACTTCAATATGCTCCAGGGGCACATGGGCCATGAAAAAAGGGATGTGGATGGTCTTCTGGACCAGGGCAAGCCTCCCCCCACGTTAGGATGACAGGAAGGGCACTTCGACAGGCCACCGTCGAAGCGCCTCCCGTCATTCCCGTTCGTGGGTATGGTGGGCGGCTCGGCTCCACCATGGCTTATTCTAATGGTTGTAGCAGGGGCTCTACTGCTCCGTTTTGGACGTGCTTGGATGCGTTGGAAAGCTTAGATCACATGCTATAAGAATCTGATATAATCTCACCAAAACAGCTAACCATTAATGATTCGCAGCCCATCTCAGTTTCCGCAATCTGTATTCTGCCAGAATTCTGCACTTAGGTGTTGTGGCGACCCAAAGCACACACCTCCCTTGGAAGTCTCTTTGCACTAAGAAGTCGTTCACACTCAGGTACTTCAGGGCATGCCAGGACAGCATTCCTGACAGCATCCTCCTGCGGCGGGACTGCAGCAGCCAGCACATCCGCCACCGCAGCTCACGATGCAAGCAGGGGTGATGACTGGGCCCTCCGCAGTCACGCAGCCGCCGCAGCAGATGTCTCAGCTCGGAGGCGGAACCACACACCAGGGGAACACGGTCCAGCCTCTGCTGACCGGAACCCAACTAACGAGTCATCAGGGGCAGACGATCGAAGGCGGAGCACAGCTGACGATCATGACGCAACCCCCTGCGGCCACGCCGGCCCTTTGGACGACCCTGATGCAGCAGCAGATGGGTCTGATGCCGGTGGGAATGATGCCACAGACGCTCATACCCAACATGATTCTGCAGCCACCCATGCCCACTTATCAGCAGTTCCACCACCAGCACCCGGCTGGAACAATGCCAGTTGCGGCGACTTACCTGGCCTCACTGTCAATGCCACAACAAACTGCACAGAGCTATTTGTACTTGCCCCCACAGCAGCTAAAAGGGAATCTGCACCCGACTTCCAGCGCTGGACCGGCAATTCCCCATGCGACTGCGGTCCCACCGGCTCAGATGTACTGGGTGCCGCAGACAGTGGCACCACCGGTACAGGGGACTCAGGTTCTGCCGCCTGTGACAGCATTCTTCTCCACACCCTCCACCGCCTCCACAACCACTCCCTCTTCCTGGTACATGCCTCTCCCTGCCACGCAAGCCAATCTTCCCATGCCCGCGGGGCAGCACCAGATGCCAGCCCCTACGAGTGGATACTCCGCGGCTCCACCTGCAACCCTTCCGCCGCCACATGCTGTGACTGCGTTGACGACTAACCGCAGCACAGTACCGCAGCTGCAATATATTCGTTCCGAGCCCGCAACATTTCCCGGCTGGACTCCTTCAAATGTGCCTCGGAGGAAGACCCCTGGGTCTGGCTTAAAGAAATCACCCTCTACGCTAGCATCGGTCGGATTCCACCCGACCTCTATCTCGCCACTGCAGAACTCCACCTTCAGGGAGCGGCTGCGGACTGGTACAACGCATGAGCACCTTTTCCATCTTTCGAGGACTTTGGCAACGCCCTCATAGAGCGCTTCAAACCATTGACGAAAGAAGAAGCGCTGCGGAAGATTGAAAAGGAGGTCATGCGGAAGGACGAAGACATCCGCATATTCTTGGACCAGTTCCTGACGTGGGCTTCAGTGGCCAAGAGTCCACAGAGGAAGGGTCTACAGCTTTGGTTTTTGCTGCAGAACCTCATCCGCGCACTTCTGGACGAGATCTGTAGCCTCATGATAGCTGACCGCTCTCTGTCCCTTCAAGATGCGGTGCGAGACGCAACGGCCATCTTCACCAGACAGCGGTCCACCTGACAGTACCAGGGTAGCGACACCCCTACACCCTCATCTTCACACGCACCTCTTCCGCAACAACAAAAGCCAAAAGCCTGCTACACATGCCAGAGCCTGGAACACATCGCTCGGGACTGCCCTCGGAAGCGACAGGCGGCTCCGCGCCCTTAGCCAGTCTCCTAGGATCCCATGGTCCAGCAATGGCAGCAATACTACAACCAGGCGTGGCCGGGCCAACCGCAGCAGCATCAGCCACAGCAACAGCAGCAACCACAACCGCCGCATCCGCCCCCCAGTTGACAAGACCAGGCGGCTCAAGGAACGGGTCAGGGCATCTTGCCAAAACCGCTGCAAAACCCCGCGGCCGGCGCTCGCAATGTGAAGCTGGGATTGCCAATGGCAGAGGACGAGACTACCGAGGTGGCGCCAACACCCGAGGAGACGGAGCTCATCTCGCGGGCCCGCCGAATCAAGCTCCGCGGATGGGATCTACAGGAGGCTGCACAGTTGCAGGACGACCTGCGGCGACGAGCGGAAACCGCCGAGGCCCGGGTACAAGAGGCCATCAGGGCCCGCTCCATGCGACTCCCAGAGAAGCGCTGCCAACCGGATCCCGCGCCTCCGGTGCTCCCACCTGTTGCAAACAACTCGCCTGCATCTCACCCCACTCCCACTCTTACAGCTGATTCCACTGATCCAGTACACAAACTCTTCACCACTCCCATCGCCTCTGTGAACTTCTTTGATTTCCTCCGCCTTCATCCAGAGCCAGCTCCGCGGCTCAGAGAAGAATTTACCAGAGCCAATCATCGCCTCCAGACCGTTGGCATCTTCCTTGCCTGCACCACTCCGCCCCACGGCACCCAGAACACCCGACGCGTTGTGGCAGAGGCCCCACCCTCGTTAACCACAGAAGAGATACACTGGGGATGGACACCCCAACCCCTGGAGCCACCCCACCGCGACGATTGCCACTATGAGGTGGCCTGCCGCGTGGTCTGGATCTGTGGCCGCAAGTTCTTGGCCATCATCGAACAGGGGCGACCCACACTACTGTGGCCGTCCGCGTCCTCTGCCTCGTTGGATGGACATACCACATCATCTTAACACGGCGCTTGTTCAGTAACTCTTTGGGAGGGCTAGATTATGGGGATGGCGAAGTACGAGGCTTGCCCTTGCAAGTGGGTACTCTGCATGAACCAATGGATGTTCAAGTGACCCAGGCACGAACCTATGACATTCTCCTAGGCATGGACTATCTCCTTCCGCGACAAGTCAACCTTCTGTTTTCCCTGGGCGTCATGCAGCTCACATCCGCCACGGGCACCAAAGAGTACGCCCTCATCAATGTGGGCGATCAAGTCACGGTGCCAGTGGCCGATGCCCCGACCTTCTGCCTCTCCGATGCGGTACGGGAAGATGCCATTGCACGTTCTCTGAGCAACCTGGTCCCAACAGATGACGTTCTGGATGCGGAACAGGTGCATGTCGAAGAGTGGCGTGAACTTTCCGCGGAGCACGCGGAAGCAGGGGTGCGTACTAATATTCTGGGGTTATGGCAGCAAGGCGAGCAGACATTGAGCCAGGGCCTTCCCCTGGACGATGACGATGACTTCTATCCCATCCGTGAGCAACTACTACCTCCACCACCGCAGTGGGACCACATCCTTCACCCTCGCCTCTCAACATCCCAGAAGTAGGACTTCCGGGACTTGTTGGACTCATTCGCCGATATCTTTGCTGTGTCCACAACAGACCTTGGAGCAGTCAATGCCTCTCATGTCATCAACACCGGCACAGCTACCGCGGTCAAACAGAAGGTCCGCCAAATCCTCCCGGATCAAGAACAGATCATCAATGACGGTCTCGCGAAATTGAAGGCGCAAGGTGTGATCATGCCCATCGTCAGCCCTTGGTGCGCCAACTTGGTCATCGTCGGCAAACCGGACGGCTCCAAACGCTTCTGTGTGGACTTCCGCGATCTCAACCGCGTCACAAAGGAGGATGCCTACCCCATGCCGCTGATTGTCGACATACAGGAGCGTCAACACGGGTGCGGATGGTTTGCAAAGCTCGACGTCAAGGCAGCCTTTGACGCCGTCCCCATGCACCCGGACTCCATCGCCAAGACGGCCTTTGTCACCCCTTAAGGCCTCTATGCCTTCACCCGCATGCCCTTCGGTCTCCACAATTCCAGCGCCACGTTCCAGCGTGTCATGGACTCCACCCTCCGCGGCATTCCGAACGTGAGCTGCTATGTCGACAACATCATGGTTGCCGCCCACAGCTTCGCGGACCTTTTCTCCTCCCTCTCTACCATCTTTGCTGCACTCCACACTGCAAATCTCAAACTCAAGGCCGCCAAGTGTTCTATTGGCGCCGCAGAGATGGAGTTCTTGGGCTTTGTCATGAGTGCCGACGGCATCAAAACCGACCCTGCAAAAATAGTGGCCGTCCAGGAATGGCGTCAACCCACTACTTTGGGGCAGGTTAAGATCTTCCTGGGCTTTGTCTCCTTCTACCGCAAGTTCGTTTGCGACCACGCCCGCATCATACGCCCGCTGTAGCAGCTGACCCATCAGGACATCCCATTTGAGTGGACTCCGGAGTGTGCTGCTGCTTGGGTATAAATCAAGCATCGGTTGGTCACCGCGCCCATGCTTGAGTTCCGTGACTTCAACCTCCCCTTCGCCATCACAACCGACTGGTCGCGGGAAGGCCTTGGCACTGTCTTGTCGCAGTCGGTCCAGGAACCGATCCAGCGGGTGATTGCATATGCTAGCCGCGCCCTCACTGACGGTGAGCGGAACTACCCACCGGTAAAGGGTGAATGCTTGGCTGTGCTGTGGGCTCTCCAACACTTCCGCGACTACACTAAGAACGGCAAGCCTTTCATGGTCCTGACGGATCATTAGGCGCTGCAGTGGCTGCTCACGACACAAAACCATGAGGGCATTTTGGCCAAGTGGGCCCTCCTCTTGCAGGGCTACCATATGAAAATCAAGTATCAGCCCGCGCTCGCCAACCGCAACGCGGATGCTCTTAGCCGTCTCCCACGCGATGACTGGCTGCACCCCACGGACATGCAAGATAGCCTCTAGGAGCCTCCCCCTGCAGCTGCCTCTCTCTCCGCGGATGCTGAACCCCAGTGGGAGGGCGTCGCTCGCAAATTCACGCAAGAGGAATCCGCGGCCGCGTACCAACTCCTGTCCGAGCTGGAACCTACCAAGTGCTCAGGCGCCGCGGAGACCCTCCCTGCTCTCCCTGCCACCGGTCTTCAGCATGCCCGCCGCTTCAACCCCACCATCCGCGGTTGGACGCTGGAGGAAGTCGCAGCAAACATCCCCCCTCGCTCTTCCCGGCCACCATCCCGCCGGACTCCCACGGCTACGCCGGTTGCCACCGCTCCCCCGACGATGTCCTCTCCACCCTCTGCCTTCCCTCTTCTCGACGCGCGTCACTCTCTCTCCCTGGTCAAATTCCTCCTTCACTCTCTTGCGTCTGCGGACCGCCTCCAGGCCCTCTTCTCCTCCTACAATCCCTCTCTCTCCCCCGTCGGCATCCGCCTCTCTTGTACTATCACTCGCGATGCAGGTATCCGCATGGTGGCCCATGCCATCGTCAGAGCACACTCCCGCGTCCGGGAGGACTGCCGTGCACCATGCATGTGGGCCCCTGCCCCTTTAGTCCCCGGTCCACCGACACCTACCGAGGTCCACGTGGCATGGTGCTACGTCTGGGTATGCGGCCGCAAGTTCGTGGCCATTGTGGACACCGGCGCCACCCATACTACCATTGCGCTGTGGATGGCCCGCACCTTGCGCCTCGACCATCTCATCGCGCCCACTCAGCTCCACTTCTCCATCTCCACTGGCACCATCGATGCACCCATCAGACAGATCGAGGCCCTACCCATACAGGTTGCCAACGTGCATGCACCGCATACCGTGCAAAGTATGTGACGTCCGCACATATGACATGCTCCTGACGGCTGACTAGCCTGCGCCGCACCAGGCGGATATATTGCTCGGAGCGGGCATTCTTAGTCTCATTTCTATTTCCGGCGTTTGATCGTTCACCCCGCTCTTCACTTCGGCTCGACCACTCTCCATACCTTCTCCTATGGTTCTCACGCCAACCGTCCCTGGCACTCAATTCACCCGCCGCGTCACTCGCAACTCCAGTGCCACCCGCCGCATAGCATCCGCCATGGCTCGCCCTTCTGGCGCAGGGTCCACGCCTTCGAACGAGGGGGGATGAGGGTGCCACGAGACGGACCTTCCGACGACAGACCACGGGCCGAGCCGCGGTTGGTGCAAGACGGTCCGCGTCACCAGCAGTAGCAGCCTCACCTGGCGCAACTCCAGGAGTACCCCCGGCATCAGGCCCTTCTGCGGCGGCAGTCGCGGCATCTCCTAGGGCTCCTCCGACACCAGGCCCTTCCGCGGCGGCAGTAGTATCATCACCTGGAGCCCCTCTGGGCCCAGTTCCTTCCGCGGCACCAGCAGTGGCGGCGATATCTGGAACCCCTCCGGCACCAAGCCCTTCCGCGACACCAGAAGCTTCAGCGGCATTGGTGGCAGCAGCATCACCCGGAGGCCCTCCGGCACCAGGCCATCCCGTGGCACCAGAAGTAGCAGCACCCCCGGGGACATCCCCGGTACCAAGCCCTTCCGCAGCGGCAGCGGCAGCATTACCTAGGACACCTCCGCCATCACGCCCTGCTACGTCCCCGGCGGCAACGACACCTGTAGGAGCACCGCCACCGCCCGGCCCTTTTGCACCAACCGCGCACTCCTCCTCTCCGCCAACCTCACGCGGAATCCCACAATCCCTGCTCAGTGCCGGTACGATCATGGAGGGCGCACAGACACGTCTGGAGGAAAGCTCCGGTGACAGTGGAGACCACCCCAAGGCTGACCACCTGCTGGATGTGGTGAGCAGCGTCGTCATTCACCTGTTGGACGAGCTCCCGGAGGTAGTCCGCGCAAGTTTGGGAACTCTTTCTTCAATCACGCCTGGCATGTGGCCTTGAAGGGAGCAGCCAAGACCGCCCTCGCCCTGGGGCCGCGAGCACGTCAAGCGCAGCTACTGGAAACGGCGGGGGCCGAGCGTCTCATTTCAGCGCTCCGCGATCTCCTCAACCTTCGCCCGGCGCAGGCCATGGCGGGTGTGGCAACGCTTTTGGACACAAAACAACCTGACCGTAACGTGGATGCCGCCCGCGAATGGTGGCTCCTGGTCCGCCGCGACCAGGCCGCAGACCCCACGCGCCGCTAGGTATGTCTACTCCAGGAGCGCGCCCGGGCACTTACCATATACCACGCCGCCCGCATGCCGGCAGGAACGATGGAAGTGCCGGACCGCAAGACGACGGCAGAACTCTAGAGGTGGGGCAACTTATTCAGGCTCACCTCCCGCAGGTGGGGAGTGCAGTACACGGCAGCCGAGCTTGTAGTCATCTCTACAGTAGAGCAGCAGCATGAGCATTGGTTCGCCGCGATCGCCAAAGCTTGGCAGATGACCCAAGACAGTGCTCTGCGCCAACGGACCGTGACCGCGGTAGCTGAAGGTTTGTGGAAATCACTTCAGGGGACACAGACGGCACTAACAAAAGAAGCAGTACGCCACTGGGCCTAAGAAACCGTCAACGTGTGTCGGGAAGAGAAGAACCGCACCCTCACTGAGATTGAAGAGGCCCAGGAGTATCTCCGCGACTCCCCCGATCTCACAAGCATGAGGGAGCAGATGCGGGCACTTTGGCACAAGATGGCAGAGGAACAGAGGTGGAAGGCGGAAGCGACAGCGGAGCAAATGGCGGCGGAAGAGGCAAAAAGGGAACAGACTACGGCTGAATCTGTGACCGCGGGGGACGAACCAGCTGTGGGGCGAGAGGTGGCAACAGAAGGCGTAAAGGACCAGGAGGCGGAGACCGCGCCAATGACTGACGCAGCGGCCGCGGGGGAAGCAGCGGCAGCAGCAGGGCAGGTGGCAAGGGCGCAGGCAAGAGAGCAGCAGGGAGTGGCACAGGTGGGAAATGTGGGACAGACCCACGATGTACTCGCATACGCCACGGCAGTAGCGGTCAGGAAGGAAGCACGGAAAAACACCCCGCCGCCGACCCTATCCCCTGCTTTGCTCGACAAGAAGGCCAAACTTCAGCGCGCAGCCAAAAGGGCCACGGCATCCGCGGTTGCTGGTAAACGGGCTGTCCCAGCTCGCGCGGCGTCAGTCAGCCGGGAGGCTGACCCACAGAAGGACTCCACTGCAAAAAAACAGGCACTGTCCATGGAGACTACGCCAACATCCCGCCGCAAGGGAAAGGAGAAGCGGACCGTCGAAGACAGCTCCACTACTACGCCCCCCGCCAAACGCAGTAAACAAGTCCTCCCCACCCCAGAGACTCATGAGCACGTTGACCTGGAGCAGCTCACGCAGGTTCAGCGAAGCGTTGCCCAAGCAATGGAGCTGCTCCTGGCGGTGTCTCGAAATGTCTCGATGCCTGCCGAATCGGTGCCAACCCAGCTCCAACCCCTTCTGGGGGGCACGGGCGCCACATCGCAACAAAAGCGAGGGACCGAAGAGGATACCACGGCTACTAAAGTAAAGCAGAAGACGGGAAGAGTGGTGATTTCCGAGCTCAGCGAGTCACCATCGCCTGACGAGGCCCAGCCCATCATGAAGGGGCGGGACTTGCTGCGACTCGCCAAGGCAGCACCGGAGCAGAAGGCAGAGCCAGAGACAGGTGAAGTCCGCGGAGCACGAGGTCGGCAGCATGGGACGGTGCTTGAGGCGCAATTGCGGAGTCAATGGGATGAAGGGGAACTCCGCGCGGTGGGGATCTTGCGCCTCTTCCCAGTCCCGGACAGCTGGGACAGAGAGCCTCCTGCTTATGACGAGAGCAAATAACGGCGCCTGCAAGCAATGAAAGCAGAGCAGGACGCAAGGCGGACCCAGGGACTGCCGGCGCTGGAAAAGGAAAAGAAGAGGAAGCAGGGAGAGGCTGCCATGGGGAAGGCAGGGAAGGCGAAGGGACCAGCCGAGACGCAGGACTGGAGGATCTGGCAGGCCGCGTACATCCTGCTCCGCGCCACAACTAAGGAGCAGCAAAAAGCGGAGGCACACAAGGTATACAAGACCCTGGGGGCACGGATGGGGGTGGAATATGATAGGCGGAAGAAGGATGACATCGCCGTCACTTGTGAGCTGTACGCATGGGAAGGCGGCCGCCTGTGGCGGACCAAGCCGCAATTCTTGTGGGTGCCCCCACCCACCATGTTGAGAGCGGTGGTCGAAGCCTACCATCACCACCACCACTCTGGCGTCCAGGCACTCAAGGAGCGCCTCACGCCCATCCTACACATACCAAACCTCCTGACGATTGTGAAAGACGTGGTGCAACACTGTGCACCATG
The DNA here is from genome assembly GCA_023375785.1 of Penium margaritaceum. Taxonomy (NCBI): domain Eukaryota; kingdom Viridiplantae; phylum Streptophyta; class Zygnematophyceae; order Desmidiales; family Peniaceae; genus Penium; species Penium margaritaceum. The sequence goes on from SZWC01003755.1 coordinate 99,941, forward strand.
TGAGCGCCACCGCAAAATCACACCGTGGGACATGCCGCTCTTCCTGCCCTCCCCCATTGGCGAGCCCTTGGACCGCATTATCATTGACTTTCACGGACCTCGTCCTCGCCGGGCTCAAGGAGAGCGGTACTGGATTGCATCGGTGGACCATTTCACTAAGTACATATGGGTCCTGGCGGTTCCCGACAAGTCCTCCGAGCGCGCGACATGCTTCATCAGGGAGGAAATATTCTGCAAATTGAGAGGGTGTCGCGTGGTGCACAGCGACAACAGCACGGAATTTGCAGGGGCGTTCCGCGAGGAGCTCGCGGAGTGGGGGGTGCAGCACGTGCATTCTGGACGATACTGGCCTCAATCCCAGGGCCAAGTTGAACGGCTACACGAGATTCTGGAGCGGGCAATGGCCACCGCGGAAGTCAAGGATTGGGGAGAGACCCTCAAGAAGATAGCCCACTTCATCAACATCACCCCCAGCCATGCCACAACATTCTCGCCACATGCCCTCCTCTTTGGGCAGCCTCCGCGCGCGGCACTCGGCATGCTGCAGCCCCCACTATTACTGCCACTAGACCCGGAGCAGCAGCACGATGGTCGCTCGGAGAAGGAGAGGGAGCTGGCGAGGGACAAGGAGGTGCAGGAGTGGTACCGGACGGGGTGCCAGAAGACATCCGCGATGAGGGCTGAGGCACGACTCCGAGCTTCGGTTTCGGCCTGGCGCGGATGTGACGCCGCCATCCGACGCTTCAACCACGGGGCAATCGAGGAGGGGAACCTGGTGTACCTCCGTCTATTCCCAGGCACAGGGCAGGAAGCAGAGGAAGCACGGCAGGTGTACCGTGTGGCTGCGGTTGACGCGAGACGGGTGTGGTTGGAAGGACCGCATGGGTTCAGTGAGCGGAGCTACCCTGCGACAGAGTTCGTGCTGCTACCCCCGGCCTGGCAAACGCACATACTCGGTACGGGTGGAGCACTCTATCCGCTGGAGGCCCGCACGGGATCACGGGGATGGCGAGCGGAGGAGGTGCTGGAGCAGTGTGAGACTTAGGTGTTGGAGCAAGAAGAAGCGTGGAGTCAGGAGCCTCAGGAGGAACCAACTGACGGCTCTGACGTACAAGAGGTCTCCGCGGGAGAAGGGTGAATGGCACAGGGACAGCAAGTGAAAGAACCAGGGGGCCTGCAGCTGCAAGAGACGTAGGAGCCGCAGGAACAGCAGGAGCAGCAGGAGCCGCGGGAGCACCAGGAGCAATGTGAGTGGTAGTAACAGTCAGGATCACAGCAAACGGGCAGCAGAGACATGACCCCAAGAGGGGTCACCGGCACTCTGCGGAAAAGTGCACCCATGAGCCCCCGCGCCCTGGCTGCCTACATGGGCCCCTGCGCGGTCTGTAGGGAAAACCTGCCCGAGGAAAGGCTCCTTAAGGTCGTCTACCGCGTGTGCGGCCAGCCCGCGCACCTGGGGCTGGCCAAGAGCTGCATTGGGTGGAACCGCACCTGTCTGTGGTGCATCAGTGAGGGCCAGGGGGAGGAAGAAGAGCAGAAAATGGAAGGGGAAGGTGGGGCCGGTCTAGGCTCCGGGGGAGGGGAGGAACAAGGAGGATGGGACCCCGAAGAGGAGGAGGAAGAAGAGGAGGAGGAGGCGGCAGGGGCACGGCAAGGGCCTCGCACGGTCACAGGGGCCACTATGCGACAATGGCAAGAAGAAGGTTAAATGGCAGTGGCGGAGCAGGCTCAGAAAGAAAAGGCACGCCAGACATGCGCTCAATGCGGGCACTGCTGGGGCAGACGGGTGCAGGATTACGAAGGGTGTCACCGAAGGATATGTGACAAATTTATGGAGAAGCCGTGGAACGCAAAGGGAGAACGGAGCGGACCAGACAAGTGTCGACAGTGCCGCCAAGAGATCGAGCGCGAGCACGGGATCCGGAAGCCGCCGCGTGTTACCGCGGAAGGAGAGGAAGTGGATTCGGAGGATGAGGAAGAACAGGACCCGCCCACAGAAGCTGCAGAGAACTGCCCCACCTGCATGAAGGCTGTCCGCATGGGGAAACGCTGTACCCAGTGTAACCGGATGGCTCATCAGGGATGCCTGGTGACAGGCAGCTGGGTGTGGGCGGGGCAGTGTAAAGAATGCATGGGAGCGGAAATTGTGGAAGGAGGGGCTTCACTGTCCTACGCCACCGAGACATTGGTCCCACTCTGCGAAGGGTGTGAGGCGGAGCTGACCAAGGTCGGCAAACCCTGCGGCATGTGTCAGACTATGTGTCACCTGCGGTGTGGAGAGCGCGGGAAGGAAGGCATCTGGACCTGCAGCAGCTGCCGCAAGAAGCCGCGGAGGATGAAGTGGAAGTTTTCCAACAGGCGCACCTACACAAGGGACAACTGCTTTGGTCGGCTAGAGGGGATCGTTTACCGGTGCGAACACTGCGGAGGTATTGCGCATGAATCCTGCGCCGAAGAGGTAGGGCGGAGCAGCAAGGGCAAGCGGATCTACCGATGCTCAAGTTGTAAGAAGTACGAACGCGCGCCACATTGCTCCTCATGCAAGAAGCTGGTCAGCGCGCCCACGATCGGGGCGCGGTGTGAAAGATGCCGGCTCTTCGTCCACGACGATTACGCGGTGAAGCTCAAGCGGCAGGGAGGAACGGTGGAGAAGTACTACAGGCCTTGCCGGGACCAGGATCGCCCCAAGCCCCGCAAGCACTTCATGCGGAAAACTCATTAAGAGACTCTGGGGCAGAGTCTCAAAAAAGGGGGATTGGGGGCATCAGTGTCAAGCACAATTCCGCCGCGGCTCCGCGGAAGAGATCACCCACGAAATGGAAATCGAGGTGGCCAAAGGTCCGCGCGCGGAATGCTGGCTCCCGCGGATGCGGTTGAGCGAGGGGTAGCGCGAGACCCAAAGGAAGTAAAAACAAGGGCACCGATGGAAGGGCCGCCGCAGGCTGAGACTCGCCTGCGGCGGTTCCTCTAATTCGAGCACTTGTGGCGAGGCGGGAAGCAGTGGCGGGAGGATCCGCGGTGCAAGGAGAACAGGAACAAGCCGCAGTGGGATCCGCAGCTACTGACAGTGAACAGACAGGGCAGAGGAGGGACCAAGCAATCAGGGGAGAAACAACCAATCAGCATGAATGACCCAGCATTGATCACGGAGGAACTCCTGGAGACACACCGCGGAAAGGCGAAGATTCAAGGAAGAACACGAAGAACCGCGTGCACGAGCCGCGGATGAAGAAAGTGACCAGTAGAAGATAGGCTGTGTTTGTGTGTGTATGGTTGGACGAGACCCGCGGTGCGTAACCGCACCGCGTGGAGTCCAAGTAGAAGGAAAATAGGATGATGTGAGAGGGATGAGACCGACGGCGTGTAAACATGCGGTGCGGAATCCCAAGTAGAAAAAGGCCTCACTAGCAGTAGCACAAGTGCAACTCAGACTTGCTGGCTTTCTGAAGTATTCCATGTACTCCGCAATCAGCTTTATAAAAGACATTTGCCTACTCTCATTCCTGTGCTCCGCCTATTGCCCTCCAGCCCTCGATTGCTCTCGAAGTCTGGTTCGCGGACTGCGGGGCTAAGTGCGTGAAGAACCAAAAGTCCGAGTGAGGTGAGCTGCCGGCGGTGTCCCTTGCTTGCACACGTCCGCGGAACGAGGATTCTGTGGAGAGGAGTCGGACACCACGAGGTGGTGGACTCCCGTGTGGGAAGAAGAGGACCGCGGAGCATCACTCATCGGTGAGGTGCCTGCGCAGAGGTCCAAACCTGTGGTCCGCGGAATAGCTTCCAGCCGGGAGGTGACGACGGGGTCTTGCCGCACTACTGTGGACGAGTGGTAGTGGTGAAGTGCCTGATCCGCGGAAGACCGTGGAGCGTGGCCTTCCGTGGAGGAAAACAAGGACGCGGCAAAATTGGGGGTATCACCTTGTCTATCCAGTCTTGTTATGACATCAGGAGCTGTCATCCATCGCTTCCCTTGACTCGTGAGGTCAGCATGGGAACATGGACTGGGGCAAGAATAAGATAGGTTCGGTTGTAGCATGTCATGTCAATCCAGTTTCTCCACGAAGCTTGTTGAAGAATCCGTTCCCACAGCAGAGGTCCGGTACAAAACTCCTGCAGATGGTGATGATAGGATGGGTCAAGGAGAGGGCGGAGGCGCTCACAGAAAGCATAAAGAGCCTGCTCATATGGCAGTCCACCGTCCAAGTGCTGGTACTCATAGTAGCCAAGGAGCATGTGGTCACCCTGATGAGTGTTCAGGGTCCAAAGTTGTGCGTTTCTGATGACAACAAATTCCCATGCTGTAGCATTTTCTCCGCTGGCCACAAGCACAGGAATGGCAGGGCCTTATTGGATCATGGTCCAACAAGACATCTTTTAAGAGGATGGAGTAGAGGATGAAGAAGGTGTAGGAAGCACCAGAAGCTTGAAGGGGAAGAGATGATGTTTGTGTGGACATTCTTGTAAGGAGGACGGTGTGACTAAGCAGAGGAGGAGGACAGATGATGGCAGGGAAATGTGGCAAAGAACTGAGCGCAGGGATGTAACCACGTGCGCTGCAGAAGTTTCGGCATGGCCGTAGGTCGTCGCGGAGCGTGCGAAGCGTCCTGGCGGATCCTTGTACCGAGCAGCTGGTGAAGGAGGATGATGGAGGAGGAATACTTGTACGAAGGAGTGGGTGCAGGGAGAAAACCACGTGCACTGGGGAGGGATCGGTGTGGGCGCAGGTCGTTGCGAGATTGGCGGTTCGACTAGGCGGATCCGTGTGCCGAGCAGACACTAAGAAGGAAGAATGCTGGATGGAGGAGTGGGCATAGGGGCGAAACCACGTGCACTGCTTATTAAGGAAGTAGAATGCGGCAAGGAGAAGGCGAGAGCCAACACGCCGCAATAAATCAGCTGCCGGCGTGGGTGCAGGCTACTGCAAAGCGGACAGCTAGCGCGTGCAGGTCCTATTGCTGGCCACAGATGCCGATAATTGCGGATGAAGGGGCAAAATCTGATGATATAGGCATGGGCGCAGGGGCGAGCCGTGTGCGCTGCGGAAGGTTTCGGCGTGGGCGCAGGTCGTTGTGAAGTATGCGATGCAACCGGGCGGATCCTTGTGCCGAGCAGACGATACGGTAGCGAAACGGGAGGAGGCGGAGGCGGCTGATGGCTGAGTGGGCGCAGGGGCGGAACCACGTGCGTGGATGATGAAGGTTGTTGAGAAAGGCGGATCCGGAGGCAGCGCGAATGATGCAGATGACAATGGGCGACGCGAGGAAGGCAGATGAGGTTCAGTTAGAGCAAGAAACTGGAGTGATAATGACGAGGAGGCAAACAGTAGATGAATATGGAGATGGCAATGGCGCGAAGGAGGAAGGTTGATGAAGATGAGGAGGGCGTCGCGGAGGCGGAGGATGGAGGATGCGGTAGGCAGAGGATGGCAGCTTGCTGGGAAGCACGGACAAGGCAACCGAGTACTCTGCTAATCAGGAGAGTTGCGGCTTGTTCCCCAGTTGGCCCGCGACTGACAGGAAGGAAGACTGGCGGTGTCCGATGTCCTAGCACCGAGAGAAGTCCGGTTGCAGCAACCAATGTCGTGTGGCAAGCAGAGACGCTGGTCCGCTGATGTCAAGAGAGTGATGGCTTGTTCCCCAGTTGGCTCGTAATGGGAGCAGGAAGACTGGTGGTGTCCAATGTCCTATCGGCAGGAGTCATGCTGATGCTTCTGATGATGCGAGAACGCGACACGAGGAGGCGACTCGAGATGGAGGTTGTAGCGGAGCTAAAGAGGTTGATAGTGAAGAAGTCAAGGAGGTAGATGCAGAGAGATGCGAGGGACGGATATGTTTGCAGTGATTGAGGAGATGAGGAGCGACAGACAGCGGGCCGCAGGAAGCTTCCCGGAAGTTGATGGCAGGCGGCGGCTCGGGAGTCGCTTGCGGCTCTTATGCATGGCGAGTCACCGATAGTTGGCCACGGGCGCGGAATGGATGCAGGGCTTTCTTAGGATGACAAGATGCTGCTTTAGCGAGAGAAACATTCCACGTAGTGCTCCTAATGTCAGCTGCTAGCGAAGCAAAGAGGCACAGAGTGACGGAAGCGGCGGTAGAGGAATGCAGCTTGAAGTGTGGAGTAAAAGCCGCGGCAGAGCGATGACGGGGTCACGGAGCACCAGGTGATGTCGCCTGATGCTCTGATACCATGTCAAAAGAATGTAGGCACGAGAGCAATGATAGCAGAAGCAGGTAGAAGCATCGGAACATGCAGAGGTGCTTCAGCGAAGAGATGGTAGAGAGGGCGGTTCCAAGGAGTTAGTTTTGGTTTCTGGACCCGGCTTTGGTTTATATGACCCGGCTTTTGTTTCTTTGACCCGGCTTTGGTCTCTGTGATCCGGCTTTGGTTTCTGTGACCCGGCTTTGGTTTCTGTGACCCGGCTTTGGTTTATGTGACCCGACTTTGGTTTCTGTGACCAAGCTTTGGTTTCTGTGACCCGGCTTTGGTTTCTGTGACTCGGCTTTGGCTTCTGTGACCCGGCTTTGGTTTCTATGACCCGGCTTTGGTTTCGGTGATCCGGCTTTTGTTTCGCTGACCCAGTTTTGGTTTCTCTGACCCGACTTTTGTTTCTGTGACCCGGATTTGGTTTCTGTGACCTAGGTTTGGTTTCTGTGATCCGGCTTTGGTTTCTGTGACCCGGCTTTGGTTTCTGTGACCCGGCTTTGGTTTCTGTGACCCAGCTTTGGTTTCTATGACCCAACTTTGGTTTCTGTGATCCGGCTTTGCTTTATGTGACCCGGCTTTGGTTTCTGTGATCCGGATTTGGTTTATGTGATCCGGAATTTCTTTTTGTAATCCAACTTTGGTTTCACTGACCTGGGTTTGGCTTCTGTGACCCGGCTTTGATTTCTGTGACCTGGCTTTGGTTTATGTGACCCGGCTTTGGTTTTTGTGACCCGGGTTTGGTTTCTGTGACCCGGGTTTGGTTTCTCTGATCCGGCTTTGGTTTCTGTGACCCGGCTTTGGTTTCTGTGACCCGGCTTTGGTATTTCTTACCCGGCTTTGGTTTTTGTGACCCGAATTTGGTTTCTGTGACCCGGCTTTGGTTTCTGTGACCCGGCTTTGGTTTCTATGACCCGGCTTTGGTTTCTGTGACCCGGCTTTGGTTTCTGTTACCCTGCTTTGGTTTTTGTAACCGGGCTTTGGTTTCTCTGACCCGGCCTTGGTTTTTGTGACCCAGCTTTGGTTTCTGTGACCTGGCTTTGGTTTATGTGACCCGACTTTGGTTTCTGTGACCAAGCTTTGGTTTATGTGACCCGGCTTTGGTTTCTGTGACCCGGCCTTGGTTTCTGTGATCCGGGTTTGGTTTGTGTGACCCGACTTTGGTTTCTCTGACCCGGCTTTGGTTTCGCTGACCAGGCTTCGGTTTCTGTGACCCGGCTTTGGTTTCTGTGACCCGACTTTGGTTTCTGTGACTCAGCTTTGGTTTCTATTACCCGGCTTTGGCTTCTTTGACCCGGCTTTGGTTACCGAGACCCGGCTTTTGTTTGTATGAACCGGCCTTGGTTTATGTTTCCTAGCTTTGGTTTATGTGACTCGGCTTTGGTTTCTGTGACCCGGCTTTGGTTTCTGTGGCCCATCTTTGGTTTCGTTGATTTGGCTTTTGTTTTGGTGACCCGGCTTTGACTTCTCTGACCCGGCTTTGGTTTCTGTGACTCGGGTTCGGTTTCTGTGACATGGGTTTGGTTTCTGTGACCCGGTTTTGGTTTCTGTGACCCGGCTTTGGTTTCTGTGACACGGCTTTGGTTTCTTTGACACAGCTTTGGTTTCTGTGGCCTGGCTTTGGTTTATGTGAACCGGAATGCTTTCTCTGACCCGGCTTTGGTTTTTGTGATCCGGATTTGGTTTCTGTGATCCAGATTTGGTTTTTGTGAGCCAGCTTTGGTTTCTGTGACCCGGGTTTGGTTTCTGTGACGCGGCTTTGGTTTCTGCGACCCGGCTTTGGTTTATGTGACCCGGCTTTGGTTTCTGTGCCCCGGCTTTGGGTTTTGTGATCCGGGTTTGGTTTCTGTGACCTTGGTTTGGTTTTTGTGATCCGGCTTTGGTTTCTGTGACCCGGCTTCGGTTTCTCTGACCCGGCTTTGGTATTTCTTACCCGGCATTGGTTTTTGTGACCCGGCTTTGGTTTGTGTGACCCGGCTTTGGTTTCTGTGACCCGGCCTTGGTTTCTGTGACCTGGCTTTGGTTTGTGTGACCCGGCTTTGGTTTCTGTGACCCAGCTTTGGTTTTTGTGACCCGGCTTTGGTTTCTGTGACCCGGCTTTGGTTT
>SZWC01003755.1:113639-135078 GCA_023375785.1 Penium margaritaceum
AGCTTTGGTTTCTGTGACCCGGCTTTGGTTTCTGTGACCCGGCTTTGGTTTCTGTGACCCAGCTTTGGTTTCTCTGACCTTGCTTTGGTTTCTGTGACCTGTCTTTGGTTTGAATGACCCGGCTTTGGTTTCTGTGACCCAGCTTTGGTTTCTGTGACCCGGCTTTGGTTTCGGTGACCCATCTTTGCTTTCTGTGACCCGGCTTTGGTTTCTGTGACCCGGCTTTGGTTTCTGTGACCCTACTTTGGTTTCTGTGACCCAACTTTGGTTTCTCTTATCCAGCCTTAACTTCTGTGACCCAGCTTTGTTTTCTGTGACCTGGCTTTGGTTTCTGTGATCCGGCTTAGGTGTCTGTGACCCGGCTTTGGTTTATGTGACACCACTTTGGTTTCTATGACCCGGCTTTTGTTTTTGTGACCCGGCTTTGGTTTTCTGTGACCTGGCTTAGGTTTTTGTGACTCGGCTTTGGTTTCTGTGACCCGGCTTTGGTTTCTTTGACCCGGCTTTGGTTTTTATGACCCGGCTTTGGTGTTTGTGGCTTAGGTTTTTGTGACCTGGCTTTGGTTTCTGTGAAACAGCTTTGGTTTCTCTGACCCGGCTTTGGTTTCTCTGACCCGGCTTTGGTTTCAGTGACCCGGCCTTGGCTTCTGTGACCCAGCCTTGGTTTCTGAGACCCGGCTTTGGTTTCTGTGATCTGGCTTCGGTTTCTGTGACCTGGCTTTCGTTTGTGTGACCCGGCTTTGGTTTCTGTGACCCGGCTTTGGTTTCTGTGACCCAGCTTTGGTTTCTGTGACCCGGCTTTGGTTTCTGTGACTTGGCTTTGGTTTCTGTGACCCGGCTTTGCTTGCTGTGATCCGACTTTGGTTTCGGTAACCCGGCTTTTGTTTCTGTGACCCGACTTTAGTTTCTGTGACCCGGGTTTGGGTTCTGTGACCTGGGTTTGGTTTGTGTGACTTGATTTTGGTTTTTGTGACCCGGCTTTGTTTTCTGTGTCCCGGCTTTGGTTTCTATGACTCGGCTTTGGTTTCTGTGACCTGGCGTTGGTTTTAGTGACCCGGCTTTGGTTTCTGTAACCCGGATTTGGTTTCTGTGACCTGGCTTTGATTTCTATGACCAGGCTTTGCTTTCTGTGACCCGGCTTTGGTTTTTGTGATCCGGATTTGGTTTCAGTGATCCGGATTTGGTTTTTGTGACTCGGCTTTGGTTTCTGTGGCCCGGCTTTGGTTTTTGTGACCCGGCTTTGGTTTATGTGACCCGGCTTTGGTTTCTGTGACCCGGCTTTGGTTTCTATGACCCGTCTTTGGTTTCTGTGACCCGAGTTTGGTTTCTGTGACCCGGCTTTGGTTTCTGTGATCTGGCTTTGGTTTCTCTGATCGGGCTTTGGTTTCTATGACCCGACTTTGGTTTCTCTGACTTGGCTTTGGTTTTTGTGACCCGGCTTTGGTTTCTGTGACCCAGCTATAGTTCCTGTGACCCGGCTTTGGTTTCGGTGACCCGGCTTTGGTTTATGAGACCGACTTTGGTTTATGTGACCCAGTTTTGGTTTCTCTGACCCGGCTTTGGTTTCTGTGAACCGGCTTTCGTTTCTATGACCCGGCTTTGGTTTCTGTGACTTGGCTTTGGTTTCTGTTACCCGGCTTTTGTTTCTGTGACCCTGCTTTGGTTTCTGTGACCTGGCTCTGGTTTTTGTGACCCGGCTTCAGTTTCTATGACCCGGCTTTGGTTTCTGTGACCCGACTTTGGTTTCTGTGACCCGGCTTTGGTTTCTGTGACCTGGCTTTGGTTTCTGTGACACAGCTTTGGTTTCTCTGACCCGGCTTTGGTTTCTGTGACCCGGCTCTGGTTTGTGTGACCCGGCTTTGGTTTCTGTGACCTGGCTCTGGTTTCTGTTACCCGCCTTTTGCTTTCTGTGACTCGGCTTTGGTTTCTTTGACCCGCCTTTGGTTTTTGTGACCCGGCTTTGGTTGTTGTGAACCGGCTTTATTTTCTGTGACCCGGCTTTGGTTTCGGTGACCCGGCTATGGATTCTGTGACCCGGCTTGGGTTTATGTAACCCAGATTTGGTTTCTATGACCTGGCTTTGATTTCTGTGACCGGGCTTTGGTTTCTTTGACCCGGCTTTGGTTTCTGTGACCCGACTTTGGTTTCTGTGACCCGGCTTTAGTTTCTGTGACCCGGCTCTGGTTGGTGTGACCCGGCTTTGGTTTCTGTGACCTGGCTCTGGTTTCTGTTACCCGCCTTTTGCTTTCTGTGACTCGGCTTTGGTTTCTTTGACCCGCCTTTGGTTTTTGTGACCCGGCTTTGGTTGTTGTGAACCGGCTTTATTTTCTGTGACCCGGCTTTGGTTTCGGTGACCCGGCTATGGATTCTGTGACCCGGCTTGGGTTTATGTAACCCAGATTTGGTTTCTATGACCTGGCTTTGATTTCTGTGACCGGGCTTTGGTTTCTTTGACCCGGCTTTGGTTTCTGTGACCCGACTTTGGTTTCTGTGACCCGGCTTTAGTTTCTGTGACCCGGCTCTGGTTGGTGTGACCCGGCTTTGGTTTCTGTGACCTGGCTCTGGTTTCTGTTACCCGCCTTTTGCTTTCTGTGACTCGGCTTTGGTTTCTTTGACCCGCCTTTGGTTTTTGTGACCCGGCTTTGGTTGTTGTGAACCGGCTTTATTTTCTGTGACCCGGCTTTGGTTTCGGTGACCCGGCTATGGATTCTGTGACCCGGCTTGGGTTTATGTAACCCAGATTTGGTTTCTATGACCTGGCTTTGATTTCTGTGACCGGGCTTTGGTTTCTTTGACCCGGCTTTGGTTTCTGTGACCCGACTTTGGTTTCTGTGACCCGGCTTTAGTTTCTGTGACCCGGCTCTGGTTGGTGTGACCCGGCTTTGGTTTCTGTGACCTGGCTCTGGTTTCTGTTACCCGCCTTTTGCTTTCTGTGACTCGGCTTTGGTTTCTTTGACCCGCCTTTGGTTTTTGTGACCCGGCTTTGGTTGTTGTGAACCGGCTTTATTTTCTGTGACCCGGCTTTGGTTTCGGTGACCCGGCTATGGATTCTGTGACCCGGCTTGGGTTTATGTAACCCAGATTTGGTTTCTATGACCTGGCTTTGATTTCTGTGACCGGGCTTTGGTTTCTTTGACCCGGCTTTGGTTTCTGTGACCCGACTTTGGTTTCTGTGACCCGGCTTTAGTTTCTGTGACCCGGCTCTGGTTGGTGTGACCCGGCTTTGGTTTCTGTGACCTGGCTCTGGTTTCTGTTACCCGCCTTTTGCTTTCTGTGACTCGGCTTTGGTTTCTTTGACCCGCCTTTGGTTTTTGTGACCCGGCTTTGGTTGTTGTGAACCGGCTTTATTTTCTGTGACCCGGCTTTGGTTTCGGTGACCCGGCTATGGATTCTGTGACCCGGCTTGGGTTTATGTAACCCAGATTTGGTTTCTATGACCTGGCTTTGATTTCTGTGACCGGGCTTTGGTTTCTTTGACCCGGCTTTGGTTTCTGTGACCCGACTTTGGTTTCTGTGACCCGGCTTTAGTTTCTGTGACCCGGCTCTGGTTGGTGTGACCCGGCTTTGGTTTCTGTGACCTGGCTCTGGTTTCTGTTACCCGCCTTTTGCTTTCTGTGACTCGGCTTTGGTTTCTTTGACCCGCCTTTGGTTTTTGTGACCCGGCTTTGGTTGTTGTGATATGGCTTTGGTTTCTGTGACTTTGCTTTGGTTTTTGTGACCCGGCTTTGGTTTCTTTGACCCGGCTTTGGTTTCTGTGACCCGACTTTGGTTTCTGTGATCCGGCTTTGGTTTCGGTGATCTGGCTCTGGTTTCGGCGACCTGGCTTTGGTTTCTGTGACCCGGCTTTGGTTTTTGTGACCCGGGTTTTGTTTTTGTGACCCGGGCTTGATTTATGTGACCCGGGTTTGGTTTCCGTGACCCGGGTTCGGTTTTTGTGACCCGGCTTTGGTTTCAGTGACCCGGCTTCGGTTTTTGTGACCCGGCTTTGGTTTCTGTGACCCGGCTTTAGTGCTGTGACCCGGCTCTGGTTTCTGTGACCCGGCTTTGGTTTCTGTGACCCGGCTTTGGTTTCTGTGACCCGGCTTTGGTTTCTATGACCCAGCTTTGGCTATGGTTTATGTGACCCGGCTTTGGTTTCTGTGCCCCAGCTTTGGTATCTGTGACCTGGCTTTGGTTTCTCTGACCCGGCTTTGGTATCTGTGACCCGGCTTTGGTTTCTCTGACCCGGCTTTGGTTTCTGTGACCCGGATTTGGTTTCTGTGACCCGGCTTTGGTATGTGTGATCCAGCTTTGGTTTGCGTGACCCAGCTTTGGTTTCTGTGACCCGTCTTTGGTTTCTCTGACCCGGGTTTGGTTTCTGTGACCCGGCTTTGGTTTCTGTGATGCGGCTTTGGTTTCTGTGACCCGGCTTTGCTTTTTATGACCTGGCTTTGGTTTCTATGATCCAGATTTGGTTTCTGTGATCTTGATTTGGTTTTTGTTACCCTGCTTTGGTTTCTGTGACCGGGCTTTGGTTTTTGTGACCCGACTTTGGTTTCTGTGACCCGGCTTTGGTTTCTCTGACCCAGCTTTGGTTTCTGTGACCCGTCTTTGCTTTATGTGACCCGGGTTACGTTTATGTGACCCGGCTTTGGTATATATGATCCGGCTTTGGTTTCCGTGACCCGACATTGGTTTCTCTGACCTGGCTTTGGTTTATGTGACCCGGCTTTGGTTTCTGTGACCCGGCTTTGGTTTTTGTGACCCGGATTTGGTGTCTGTGACCCTGTTTTGGTTTCTATGACCTGGCTTTGGTTTATGTGACCCGGCTTTGGTTTCTGTGACCCGGCTTTGGTTTTTGTGACCCGGATTTGGTGTCTGTGACCCTGTTTTGGTTTCTATGACCTGCCTTCGGTTTTTGTGACCCGGCTTTGGTTTCTGTGACCCGGCATTGGTTTCAGTGACCTGGCTTTGGTTTCTGTGACACAGCTTTTGTTTATCTGACCCGGCTTTGGTTTTTGTGGCCCGGCTTTGGTTTCCGTGACCCGGCTTTGGTTTGTGTGACCCAGGTTTGGTTTCTGAGACCTGGCTTTGGCTTCTGTGACCCGGCTTTGGTTTCTGTGACCTGGCTTTGGTTTCTTTGACGTGGTTTTGGTTTCTGTGTCCGGGCTTTGGTTTTTGTGACCCAGCTTTGGTTTCTGTTACCCGGTTTTGGTTGGTGTGACCCGGCTTTGGCTTCTGTGACCTGGCTCTGGTTTCTGTGACCCGACTTTTGCTTTCTGTGACCAGGCTTTGGTTTATGTGACCCGGCTTTGGTTTCTGTGACCCGGCATTGGTTTCTGTGATCCGGCTTTGGTTTTTGTGAGCCGGCTTTGGTTTCTGTGACCCGGCTTTGGTTTTTGTGACCCGTCTTTGGTTTCTGTGATCCGGCTTTGGTTTCTGTGACCCGGCATTGGTTTCTGTGATCCGGCTTTGGTTTTTGTGAGCCGGCTTTGGTTTCTGTGACCCGGCTTTGGTTTTTGTGACCCGTCTTTGGTTTCTGTGATCCGGCTTTGGTTTCTGTGACCCGGCTTTGGTTTCTGTGACACGTCTTTGGTTTCTGTGACCCGGCTTTGGATTCTGTGACCCAGCTTGGGTATCTGTGACCCGGCTCTGGTTTATGTAACCCGGATTTGGTTTTTGTGACCTGGCTTTGATTACTCTGGCCGGGCTTTTGTTTCTCTGACCCGGCTTTAGTTTTTGTGACCCGACTTTTGTTTCTGTGATCCGGCTTTGGATTCTGTGACCCGGCTTTGGTTTCTGTGATCCGGCTTTGGTTTCTTTGACCCGACTTTGGTTTCTCTGACCCGGCTTTGGTTTCTGTGACCCAGATTTGGTTTCTATATGCCGGCTTTGGTATATGTGTTCCGGCTTTGTTTTCTGTGGCCCAGCTTTGGTTTCAATGACCCGTCTTTGGTTTCTCTGACCCGGGTTTGGTTTCTGTGACCCGGCTTTGGTTTATGTGACCCGGCTTTGGTTTCTCTGACCCGGCTTTGGTTTCCATGACCCGGCTTTGGTTTCTGTGATCCGGATTTGGTTTATGTGATTCAGATTTCGTTTTTGTGACCCTGCTTTGGTTTTTGTGACCGGGTTTTGGTTTCATTGTAACCAAAGCCGGGTGGCTTTGGTTTCTGTGACCCGGCTTTGGTTTCTCTGACCCGGCTTTGGTTTCTGTGACCCATCTTTGGTTTCTGTGACCCGGATTTGGGTTATGTGACCCGGCTTTGGTTTGGTGATCCGGCTTTGGTTTCTGTGATCCGGCTTTGGTTTATGTGACCCGACTTTGGTTTCTCTGACCTGGCTTTGGTTTTTGTGACCCGGCTTTGGTTACAATGAACCGCTTTATTTTCTGTGACCCAGATTTGGTTTCGGTGACCTGGCTTTGGTTTATGTGACCTGGCTTTGGTTTCTGTGACCCGGCTTTGGTTTCAGTGACCCGGCTTTGGTTTATGTGACCCGGGTTTGGTTTTTATGACCCGGCTTTGGTTTTTGTGACCCGGCTTTGGTTTCTATGACCCGGCTTTGGTTTCTGTGACACAGCTGTGGTTTCTCTGACCCGGCTTTGGTTTTAGTGGCCCGGCTTTGGTTTTGGTAACGTGGCTTTTGTTTCAATGACCGGGCTTTGGTTTCTGTGACCCGGCTTTAGTTTGTGTTACCCGGATCTGGTTGATGTGACCCGGCTTTTGTTTCTTTGACCCACCTTTGGTTTTTGTGACCCGGCTTTGGTTTTTGTGACCTAGCTTTGGTTTCTGTGACTGTGCTTTGGTTTCTGTGAACCGGCTTTGGTTTCTTTGCCCGGCTTGTGTTAGTGAGACCCGGCTTTGGTTTCCGTGACCCGGCTTTGGTTTCGGTGACCCGGATTTGGTTTCTGTGACCCGAATTTGGTTTCTGTGATCCGACTTTGGTTTCGGTGACCCGGCTTTGGTTTCGGCGACCCGGCTTTGGTTTTTGTGACCCGGCTTTGGTTTCTGTGATCCGGGTTTGGCTTTTATGACCCGGGTTTGGTTTTTATGACCCGGGTTTGGTTTCTACGACCCGGGTTTGGTTTTTACGACCCGTGTTTGCTTTATGTGACCCGGCTTTGGTTTTTGTGACCCGGCTTTGGTTTCTGTGACCCGGCTTTGGTTTCTGTGACCCGGTTTTGGTTTCTGTGACCCGGCTTTGGTTTCTATGACCCGGCTTTGGTTTCTGTGANTGGTTGAATAGGCACCGGAGTCTCAAACAAGAGACCGCGGGTTCAAACTCCGCGACGGCCACAATTTTCTTTGTGGCCAAAACCCGGACAGGAAGCTTCTAGGAAGCTTACTAGAGCCTGGCTTCAGGATGACACTTGGCGGTCTAAGGACGTGCCAAGTAGGACTGTAGGTTAAGGTTGGCTCCAGTAGAGTCACTACAAGCAGAAGCTTTAGCAAAGCTCTGCAAGTATAAAAGCCTGTACCTTGCATGCATCCATTTATAGTTCTTGCCTTTGAGACTTCTCACAGAGTGTCCATCCAAAGGTAGACACTAAAGACCAACATGCGGACTTCGTGAGGTTGCAAACCAAACGAACCTAAGGTGTGGATCCCTCGTTCGAGGGTGATATGTTATATTGGTTGCAATACCAAGAGCGGTTGGCGGCCTCCCATGTCGGGACCCGTTTTCTAGACCGTTGCTATCCGGCGCATTGACAAAGGGTTATGGGCCCACACTTCTGGTTCTAAGGCACGCTTCCAAGACCGACTAGTGCGTGGTCTTGCAAGGCGCACAGGTACAACAGGGCCACGACCATCGGACGGCTCCATCTGCTCCATCGGCTCCATCGGCTTCTTCACGTAGGGTGCACGCACGTGGCGGACTAGGGGACGGGGATCAGCTCTGTCCATGTTGGACAAGACCCTCGAGCCCCAACGGGATGAAGCTCTACCCCTTTTTAGAAGGTGGTACGACCCCGTGTCCGTTCCCTCACGTCGGCACCATCGCCTTACGCGATCATCGGCTGGAGGGGTATGCAACGGAACCAACTGCACCTTTGACAACGGTCGCAGTCAGCAGCCTCATCAGCCTCATCGGCCTCAACAAAGCAGAGTAGCAGTGAAGCAGAGAAGACGAGCAACCGCCAAAAATGGCGGATCCGAATCCAGCCCGCCTTGAGGCGGGTATGTCCAAATTCACGGGGACATGTTTTCCCTTGTGGAAATGGCAATCTCAGATTGTCATGAACGTGCGTGGCTACCTCGACACCCTAAAAGGGATCGAGACAGCTCCCGCCGATGCGACCATGAGGACGCATGCGGCTGCCCTTGCAGCATGGACGATGAAGAACAACATGGCTCTTGCCATTCTTGTGACGTCCATCAACGAGACTCAACACTCCCACATCACAGGAAGCACGTTGGCTGCCGAGGCCTACGCAAAGCTCTCACGCGTGCATCAATCAAACGCCCTAGCAAACCGGCTCTTCATCTTCCAACGGTTGATGTCAATGAGGGTGAGCGAAGGAGAATCGATACCCGTATTTTTGCAGTCGTTCGACGACGTGCTGCAAGAGGTCCAGCAAATGGAATGGAAGCTCGACTCCAACATGCGTGCCATGATCCTTCTAATGGCGCTGCCGGAAAGCTGGGGGTCCTTGAACACCCTATTTGGTGGTTGGAAGGAGGCAGATCTGATGTACGAGGCTGTCGCCGAACACGTCCGCAACGAGTCCATGCGACGCAGTGGCAGTGAGGCAAACATCTCAGCCTATGCCTCTCGCTTCGGTGGACAAAGTGCACGCTATCGCTCCAGTCAAGGCAACCGCGGAAGCGGTGGCGGTGGATGGAAAGGCAACGGTGGCGGGAAGAGTTCCAAGAAGCCCGGCAACTGTCACAACTGTGGCAAGGCTGGGCACTGGGCTAGGGACTGCCGTAGTCCCAAGAAAGAAGGCGGGAACAAAGGTGGAAAGGAGAAGAAGGAGCTCACCAACGTGATGGCTAGTAGGCTGCCCATGAAGGGCGCAGAAATCCTTAGGCCCGGGGCATTCGCCCTTGACTCGGGCACCAACCACCACTCTTCAAAAGAGAAGGGTGTATTCGTCTCCATGGCCGAATCTGTCATGCGCATCAAGTGTGCAAACGGCGGCGTTGTCCAAGCCATGGGGGAAGGGGACAAGGTGATCACGTTCAACGTGAACGGTGCGGAGAAGGTGGTCAACCTTCAAAAGGTGGTGTACATGCCCTCCTTCGCAGCCAGCCTGTTGTCCGTGTCACAAATCACCGACAACAACATGACAGTGGTGTTCACCAAGAAGGAAGTGGTGGCCCTAAAAAATGAGGACATCTAGATTTTGTACACCAAAGATGACCTCGTGCTTCAAGTTCTTAGAGTCGACGGCCTCTACATGCTTCAAACCAAAGTCACCAAGGCGTTGGATGAGGGACTCGCATGTGCCACCAAGACAGTGGCACCGGAGCCAAAGGATGCACCGCCGGCGATCGCTGCAGCCACCACATCAACCAAGGACACTGACGCTGAGCTGTGGCACCGGCGATTTGGCCATGTGACCAACAGCACGCTGCAGAAGATGCAGGAGCAAGAGGTAGTCCACGGAAAGGAAGGGTGCACCATGAAGCATGGCAAAGGATGTGCATTGTGTGAACCATGCCTCCAAGCGAAGGCAAAGAAGAAGCCGTTTGGGAGAGGAGGTCAACGAGCGGAGCACGTCTTGGAGCTGATACACAGTGACGTGTGTGGACCCTTCCGCACACCGTCTAACGGAGGAAGCAAGTACTTCCTGACCTTCATTGATGACCACAGCCGCAAGTTGTGGATCTACTTCCTAAAAAACAAGGGAGAGGTCAAGGAGAAGCTCCTCGAGTTCGTCGCCATAGTGGAGCGGCAAACATCCAAGAAGGTGAGGACGCTCCGAAGTGACAACGGGGGTGAGTACGAGGCATGCCAGCCTTGGCTCAATCATCATGGCATCCGCCACGAGCAAACAACCCCATACAACCCCCAAAGCAACGGCGTTGCCGAGAGGATGAACCAGACCCTGCTCGGCATGGTGCGAAGCATGCTCTTTGACGCCAAGCTCCCACCTCGCTTTTGGGCAGAAGCAGCAACAACGGCCTGCTACCTCTTGAATCTCACACCAGCAACCGCCTTGCGGAAGCGTGGAAAGGAGCAAGACAAGCAGTTGAAGACCCACAGGAAGCATGGTTGGGAAAGAAACCCAACGCATCTCATCTAAAGGTTTTTGGGTCCACTGCATGGGTGAAGATCCAGTCGTGAGAAGGTGGAGGCAAGCTTGATGCACGCTCGAGGAAGTGCGTCATGGTTGGGTACGACACGTCACACAAAGCCTATCGGCTTTGGGACCAGGCAGCAGGCAAGCTCGTGAGGAGCCGCGACGTCGTGTTTGACGAACGCACCCTTGGAAGGGGATAGTTGCTGGACCCGATCCTTGCTCCCAAAGCGGGAGAGTGGATAGTGTTGCTTGAGTCCGGAGACCAAGCGCCCGACAACTGGCTCGCTTTTCCAGAAGGTGGTAGGAATGGGAGAGATGTTGCGGAGGATGATGCAGCATCTGACATGGACGCGGATTCCGAGGCGTACAGGGCTTCCGAGTCTGACTTGGAGTCAGACGACTCTTCTGACGATAACAACGACGACAAACCACCACCTGTGGAAGCACCAGCATCAAAGCAAGAAGCCGCACCACTACCCCAGCACAGTTTGCGACCAAAGAAAGCACCTTTGCGATATGAGGATGATTGGACCGGCCTTAGCTGGTGGTGCATGGCTCAGGGAGAGCCATCCACAGTGGCGGAGGCGATGAATGGCCCAGATGCGGCCAAGTGGAAGGAGGCAGTGGACAACGAGCTCGCGTCCATTGCCGAGAACGGCACGTGGGTGCTGGTGGATAGACCCAACAAGGCCCATGTGGTGGGATCCAAGTGGGTCCTCCGAGTGAAGAAGAAGCAAGACAGCAACATCGACAAGTTAAAGGCAAGGGTAGTGGCTAAGGGGTTCTCTCAACGCCCGGGCTCCGAGTACGATGAGACGTTCGCGCCCGTCGTGACCTTTGCCTCTATCCGCTCTCTCCTTGGCATTGCAGCCGCAAAGAACCTGGAGATACATCAGATGGACGTCATGATAGCTTTCCTTTATGGGAAGTTGACAAGGAAGTGCTGATGGAGGTGCCCGAAGGGGTCGAAGCTCCCGAGGGCAAGGTGTGCAAGTTGGTGAAAGCGCTGTACGAGCTGAAACAGGCCCCAAGGATGTGGTACAAAGAGATGGACGGTTTCATGACCGGCCTCTCCTTCGCACATTGCCAGATTGACCCGAGCATGTACGTGCGCGATGATGAGAGAGGGCTAATGCTGGTTGCGCTGTACGTGGATGATCTGATCATCTGCTCGTCTTCGGTCGAGGTGCTGGATGAGCTGAAGTCTGACCTCAGCAAAAGGTTCAAGATGATGGACATGGGTCCTCTCGAGTACTACCGCGGGATTGCCATCCACTGCAACCGAGTAGCATGCACCATTAAACTCAGCCAAACCAAATACATCGGTGAGGTACTGAAGCGCTACTACATGGAAGACTGCAAACCTGTCAGCACCCCAATGACGACCGATACAAAGCTGAAGGGCTCCATGTTGTCAAGCAACGAAGTAGAACAAAGGGAGATGCAAGACAACCCCTACTAGTCCGCCATGGGTAGCATCATGTACACCATGGTAGGGACTCGTCCCGACATCAGCTATGCTGTGGGACAAGTGAGCAGATTCGTGGCCAACCCTGGGCCACAACATTGGCAGGCAGTCAAGCGCATCTTGCGCTACCTACAGAAGACACGTCACATGGGCCTCATCCTTAGAGGCCAAGAAGGAACGGAATCCCTTCGCCTGAAGTGCTACATTGATGCTGACTCGGGAGGAAACCTCGACGACAGGAAATCCACCTCTGGATACGTGTGCATCTTGAATGGTGCTGCCATCTCATGGGCCAGCAGGAAGCAGGATTGTGTTTCTGTGTCCACGGCTGAGGCAGAGTATGTTGCTCTGTTGTAGTTCTGCAAAGAGACTCAGCGGCTGCGCAGTCTCCTTGGCAAAATGACAGTACCACAGAAGGATGCCACGGTCGTACACGTGGACAACATGGGCGCCATCTCGATGGCTGAAGACAGGATCATCTATCGGCGAACGAAGCACATCGACATACATTACCACTACTCACGTGACCTGGTCATGAAGAACGTGGTGGACTTGCAGCACTACAGAACAAAGAGCATGCTTGCTTACTGCATGACCAAGCCGCTGGAGAGCGACTTGCACTATGCAGGCATTCGTGGATTCGGCATGAGGAGTGCGGCAGAGGAAGGGTGAGCCCCAAGACATTGATGAAGTCCAGTAAGCGACAGATGGACAGAGGTTTAAGGGAGAGATTTGTTGAAATAGTATGCACCTTGTCTACTGCCTAGCTGGCTAGCTACACATACAGACAAGGCATGCATTGCTCTATAAGTATGTCCCCTTGGTCTGTTCTGGGATGGGCCAGGAATGCACTGCCCATAATGGGTATGTCCCCTGTGGCTCATCTGGGAACCATACCTTTTTGGCATGGTTGAATAGGCACCAGAGTCTCAACAAAGAGATCGCGGGTTCAAACCCGGCGATGGCCACAATTTTCTTTGTGGCCAAAACTGGGACAGGAAGCTTCTAGGAAGCTTACTAGAGCCTGGCTTCAGGATGACACTTGGCGGTCTAAGGACGCGCCGAGTAGGACTGTAGGTTGAGGTTGGCTCCAGTAGAGTCACTACAAGCAGAAGCTTTAGCAAAGCTCTGCAAGTATAAAAGCATGTACCTTGCATGCATCCATTTACAGTTCTTGCCTTTGAGACTCCTCACAGAGTGTCCAACAAAAGGTAGACACTAAAGACAAACATGCGGACTTCGTGAGGTTGCAAGCCAAACAAACCTAAAGTGTGGATCCCTCGTTCGAGGGTGATATGTTATCTTGGTTGCAATACCAAGAGCGGTTGGCGGCCTCCCATGTCGGGACCCGTTTTCTAGACCGTTGCTATCCGGCGCATTGACACGGCTTTGGTTTTTGTGACCCGGCTTTGGTTTCTGTGACCCGGCTTTGGTTTCTGCGACCCGGCTTTGGTTTCTCTGACCCGGCTTTGGTTTCTGTGACCCGGATTTGGTTCCTGTGACCCGGCTTTGGTATATGTGATCCGGCTTTGGTTTTTGTGACCCAGCTTTGGTCTCTGTGACCTGTCTTTGGTTTCTCTGACCCGGGTTTGGTTTCTGTTACCCGGCTTTGGTTTCTGTGACCCGAGTTTGGTTTCTGTGACCCGGCTTTGCTTCTATGACCCGGCTTTGGTTTCTATGATCCGGATTTGGTTTCTGTGATCCGGATTTGGTTTTTGTGACCCTGCTTTGGTTTCTGTGACCGGGCTTTGGTTTCTGTGACCTGGCTTTGGTTTCTGTGACCCAGCTTTGGTTTCTATGACCCGGCTTTGGTTTCTGTGACCCGTCTTTGGTTTCTCTGACCCGGGTTTGGTTTATGTGACCCGGCTTTGGTTTCTATGATCCGGCTTTGGTTTCTGTGATCCGGCTTTGGTTTCTGTGACCCAACTTTGGTTTCTCTGACCTGGCTTTGGTTTTTGTGACCCGGCTTTGGTTACTGTGAACCGGCTTTATTTTCTGTGACCCGGCTTTGGTTTCGATGACCCGGCTTTGGTTTATGTGACCCGGCTTTGGTTTCTGTGACCCGGCTTTGGTTTTTGTGACCCAGCATTGGTCTCTGTGACCCGGTTTTGGTTTCTATGACCTGGCTTCAGTTACTGTGACCCGGCTTTGGTTTCTGTGACGTGGGTTTGGTTTCTGTGACCGGGCTTTGGTTTCTGTGACCCGGCTTTGGTTTCGGTGACCCGGCTTTGGTTTCTGTGACCCAGGTTTGGTTTCTGAGACCTGGCTTTGGCTTCTGTGACCCGGCTTTGGTTTGTGTGACCCGGCTTTGGTTTCTGTGACGTTGGTTTGGTTTCTGTGACCGGGCTTTGGTTTCTGTGACCCAGCTTTGGTTTCTTTTACCCGGCTCTGGTTGGTGTGACCCGGCTTTTGCGTTCTGTGACCTGGTTCTGGTTTCTGTGACCCGGCTTTTGCTTTCTGTGACCAGGCTTTGGTTTATGTGACCCGGCTTTGGTTTTTGTGACCCGGCGTTGGCTTCTGTGATCCGGCTTTTGTTTCTGTGATCTGGTTTTGGAATCTGTGACCCGGCTTTGGTTTCTTTGACCCGCCTTTGGTTTTTGTGACCGGACTTTGGTTGTTGTGACCTGGCTTTTGCTTCTGTGACCCTGCTTTGGTTTTTGTGACCCGGCACTGGTTTCTTTCATCTGGCTTTGGTTAGTGAGACCCGGCTTTGGTTTCAGTGACCCGGCTTTGGTTTCTGTGACCTGGCTTTGGTTTCTGTGACCCGACTTTGATTTCTGTAATCCGGCTTTGGTTTCGGTGACCCGGCTTTGGTTTCAGTGACCCGGCTTTGGTTTCTGTGACCTGGCTTTGGTTTCTGTGACCCAGGTTAGGTTTTTTTACCCGAGTTTGATTTCTGTGACCCAGGTTTGGTTTCTGTGACCCGGCTTTGGTTTTTGTGACCCGGCTTTGGTTTCTGTGACCCGGCTTTGGTTTCTGTGACCCCACTTTCGTTTTTGTGACCTGGCTTTGGTTTCTGTGACCCGGCTTTGGATTCTGTGCCCCGGCTTGGCTTTCTGTGACCCGGCTTTGGTATCTGTGACCCGGCTTTGGTGTCTGTGACCCGACTTTGGTTTCTGTGACCCGGCTATAGTTTCAGTGACTCGGCTTTGGTTTCTGTGACCTAGCTTTGGTTTCTGTGACCCGGCTATAGTTTCAGTGACTCGGCTTTGGTTTCTGTGACCTAGCTTTGGTTTCTGTGACCCGGCTATAGTTTCAGTGACTCGGCTTTGGTTTCTGTGACCTAGCTTTGGTTTCTGTGACCCGGCTATAGTTTCAGTGACTCGGCTTTGGTTTCTGTGACCTAGCTTTGGTTTCTGTGACCCGGCTTTGGTTTTTGTGACCCGGCTTTGGTTTCTGTGACCCGGCTTTGGTTTTTGTGACCCGGCTTTGGTTTCTGTGACCCGGCTTTGGTATATGTGACCCGGCTTTGGTGTCTGTGACCCGAGTTTGGTTTCTGTGACCCCGCTTAGGTTTTTGTAACCCGGTTTTGGTTTCAGTGACCCGGCTTTGGTTTCAGTGACTCGGCTTTGGTTTCTGTGACCCGGCTTTGGTTTCTGTGACCCGGCTTTGGTTTCTGTGATCCGGCTTTGGTTTCTGTGACCCGGGTTTGGTTTCTGCGACCCGGCTTTGGTTTCTTTGATCAAGCATTGGTTTCTATGATCCGGCTTTGGTTTCTATGACCCGAATTTGGTTTCTCTGACCTGGCTTCGTTTTTTGTGACCCGGCTTTGGTTTCTGTGAACGGGCTTTATTTTCTGTGACCCGGCTTTGGTTTCTGTGACCCGGCTTTGGTTTCTGTGACCCGGCTTTGGTTTCTGTGACCCGGCTTTGGTTTCTGTGACCCGGCTTTGGTTTCTGTGACCCGGCTTCGGTTTCTGTGACCCGGCTTTGATTTATGTGACCCGGCTTTGGTTTCTGTGACCCGGCTTTTGTGTCTGTGACCCGACTTTGGTTTCTGTGACCACGCTTTGGTTTCTGTGACCCGGGTTTGGTTTCTGTGACCTGGCTCTGGTTTTTGTGACCCGGCTTCAGTTTCCTTGACCCGGCTTTGGTTTCTGTGATCAGGCTTTGGATTCTGTGATCCGGAATTGGTTTCTGTGACCTGGTTTTGGTTTCTGTGACATAGCTTTGGTTTCTCTGACCTGGCTTTGGTTGCTCTGGCCTGGCTTTGCTTTCGGTGACCTGGCTTTGGTTTCTGTGACCCAGCTTTGGTTTCTGATACCTGGCATTGGCTTCTGTGATCCGGCTTTGGTTTCTGTTATCCGGCTTTGGTTTATGTGTCCCGGCTTTGGGTTACGTGACTGGGCTTTGGTTTCTCTGATCTGGCTTTGGTTTGTGTGACCCGGCTCTGGTTGCTGTGACCCGGCTTTTGCTTTGTGTGACCCGGCTTTGGTTTCTGTGACCCGGTGTTGGTTTCTGTGATCCGGCTTTTGTTTTTGTGATGTGGCTTTGGAATCTGTGACCCAGCTTTGCTTTCTTTGACCTGCCTTTGGTTTTTGTGACCCGGCTTTGGTTGTTGTGACCTGGCTTTGGTGTCTGTGACCCGGCTTTGGTTTCTGTGACCCGGCTTTGGTTTCCTTGACCCGGCTTTGGTTAGTGAGACCTGGTTTTGGTTTCTGTGACCCGGCTTTGGTTTCTGTGACCTGGCTTTGGATTCTGTGACTCGGCTTTGGTTTCTGTGACCCCACTTGGGTTCCTGTGACCTGGCTTTGGTTTCGGTGAGCCGGCTTTGGTTTCGGTGACCCGGCTTTGGTTTCTGTGACCCGACTTTGGTTTCTGTGACCCGGGTTTTGTTTTTGTGACCCGGGTTTGATTTCTGTGATTCGGGTTTGGTTTCTGTGACCCGGCTTTGGTTTTTGTGACCCGGCTTGTGTTTTTGTAACCGGGTTTTGGTTTTTTTGACCCGGCTTTGGTTTGTGTTACACGGCTTTAATGTCTATGACCCGGCTTTGGTTTCTGTGACCCGGCTTTGGTTTCTGTGACCCGGTTTTGGATTCTGTGACCGGCTTGGGTTTCTGTGACCCGTTTTTGGTTTATGTGACCCGGCTTTAGTTTTTGTGACCCGGCTTTGGTTTCTATGCCCCGGCTTTGGTTTCTGTGACCCGGCTCTGGTTTCTGCGACCCGGCTTTGGTTTCTATGACCCGGCTCTGGTTTCTGCGACCCGGCTTTGGTTTCTATGACCCGGCTCTGGTTTCTGCGACCCGGCTTTGGTTTCTATGACCCGGCTCTGGTTTCTGCGACCCGGCTTTGGTTTCTATGACCCGGCTCTGGTTTCTGCGACCCGGCTTTGGTTTCTATGACCCGGCTCTGGTTTCTGCGACCCGGCTTTGGTTTCTATGACCCGGCTCTGGTTTCTGCGACCCGGCTTTGGTTTCTATGACCCGGCTCTGGTTTCTGCGACCCGGCTTTGGTTTCTATGACCCGGCTCTGGTTTCTGCGACCCGGCTTTGGTTTCTATGACCCGGCTCTGGTTTCTGCGACCCGGCTTTGGTTTCTATGACCCGGCTCTGGTTTCTGCGACCCGGCTTTGGTTTCTATGACCCGGCTCTGGTTTCTGCGACCCGGCTTTGGTTTCTATGACCCGGCTCTGGTTTCTGCGACCCGGCTTTGGTTTCTATGACCCGGCTCTGGTTTCTGCGACCCGGCTTTGGTTTCTATGACCCGGCTCTGGTTTCTGCGACCCGGCTTTGGTTTCTATGACCCGGCTCTGGTTTCTGCGACCCGGCTTTGGTTTCTATGACCCGGCTCTGGTTTCTGCGACCCGGCTTTGGTTTCTATGACCCGGCTCTGGTTTCTGCGACCCGGCTTTGGTTTCTATGACCCGGCTCTGGTTTCTGCGACCCGGCTTTGGTTTCTATGACCCGGCTCTGGTTTCTGCGACCCGGCTTTGGTTTCTATGACCCGGCTCTGGTTTCTGCGACCCGGCTTTGGTTTCTATGACCCGGCTCTGGTTTCTGCGACCCGGCTTTGGTTTCTATGACCCGGCTCTGGTTTCTGCGACCCGGCTTTGGTTTCTATGACCCGGCTCTGGTTTCTGCGACCCGGCTTTGGTTTCTATGACCCGGCTCTGGTTTCTGCGACCCGGCTTTGGTTTCTATGACCCGGCTCTGGTTTCTGCGACCCGGCTTTGGTTTCTATGACCCGGCTCTGGTTTCTGCGACCCGGCTTTGGTTTCTATGACCCGGCTCTGGTTTCTGCGACCCGGCTTTGGTTTCTATGACCCGGCTCTGGTTTCTGCGACCCGGCTTTGGTTTCTATGACCCGGCTCTGGTTTCTGCGACCCGGCTTTGGTTTCTATGACCCGGCTCTGGTTTCTGCGACCCGGCTTTGGTTTCTATGACCCGGCTCTGGTTTCTGCGACCCGGCTTTGGTTTCTATGACCCGGCTCTGGTTTCTGCGACCCGGCTTTGGTTTCTATGACCCGGCTCTGGTTTCTGCGACCCGGCTTTGGTTTCTATGACCCGGCTCTGGTTTCTGCGACCCGGCTTTGGTTTCTATGACCCGGCTCTGGTTTCTGCGACCCGGCTTTGGTTTCTATGACCCGGCTCTGGTTTCTGCGACCCGGCTTTGGTTTCTATGACCCGGCTCTGGTTTCTGCGACCCGGCTTTGGTTTCTATGACCCGGCTCTGGTTTCTGCGACCCGGCTTTGGTTTCTATGACCCGGCTCTGGTTTCTGCGACCCGGCTTTGGTTTCTATGACCCGGCTCTGGTTTCTGCGACCCGGCTTTGGTTTCTATGACCCGGCTCTGGTTTCTGCGACCCGGCTTTGGTTTCTATGACCCGGCTCTGGTTTCTGCGACCCGGCTTTGGTTTCTATGACCCGGCTCTGGTTTCTGCGACCCGGCTTTGGTTTCTATGACCCGGCTCTGGTTTCTGCGACCCGGCTTTGGTTTCTATGACCCGGCTCTGGTTTCTGCGACCCGGCTTTGGTTTCTATGACCCGGCTCTGGTTTCTGCGACCCGGCTTTGGTTTCTATGACCCGGCTCTGGTTTCTGCGACCCGGCTTTGGTTTCTATGACCCGGCTCTGGTTTCTGCGACCCGGCTTTGGTTTCTATGACCCGGCTCTGGTTTCTGCGACCCGGCTTTGGTTTCTATGACCCGGCTCTGGTTTCTGCGACCCGGCTTTGGTTTCTATGACCCGGCTCTGGTTTCTGCGACCCGGCTTTGGTTTCTATGACCCGGCTCTGGTTTCTGCGACCCGGCTTTGGTTTCTATGACCCGGCTCTGGTTTCTGCGACCCGGCTTTGGTTTCTATGACCCGGCTCTGGTTTCTGCGACCCGGCTTTGGTTTCTATGACCCGGCTCTGGTTTCTGCGACCCGGCTTTGGTTTCTATGACCCGGCTCTGGTTTCTGCGACCCGGCTTTGGTTTCTATGACCCGGCTCTGGTTTCTGCGACCCGGCTTTGGTTTCTATGACCCGGCTCTGGTTTCTGCGACCCGGCTTTGGTTTCTATGACCCGGCTCTGGTTTCTGCGACCCGGCTTTGGTTTCTATGACCCGGCTCTGGTTTCTGCGACCCGGCTTTGGTTTCTATGACCCGGCTCTGGTTTCTGCGACCCGGCTTTGGTTTCTATGACCCGGCTCTGGTTTCTGCGACCCGGCTTTGGTTTCTATGACCCGGCTCTGGTTTCTGCGACCCGGCTTTGGTTTCTATGACCCGGCTCTGGTTTCTGCGACCCGGCTTTGGTTTCTATGACCCGGCTCTGGTTTCTGCGACCCGGCTTTGGTTTCTATGACCCGGCTCTGGTTTCTGCGACCCGGCTTTGGTTTCTATGACCCGGCTCTGGTTTCTGCGACCCGGCTTTGGTTTCTATGACCCGGCTCTGGTTTCTGCGACCCGGCTTTGGTTTCTATGACCCGGCTCTGGTTTCTGCGACCCGGCTTTGGTTTCTATGACCCGGCTCTGGTTTCTGCGACCCGGCTTTGGTTTCTATGACCCGGCTCTGGTTTCTGCGACCCGGCTTTGGTTTCTATGACCCGGCTCTGGTTTCTGCGACCCGGCTTTGGTTTCTATGACCCGGCTCTGGTTTCTGCGACCCGGCTTTGGTTTCTATGACCCGGCTCTGGTTTCTGCGACCCGGCTTTGGTTTCTATGACCCGGCTCTGGTTTCTGCGACCCGGCTTTGGTTTCTATGACCCGGCTCTGGTTTCTGCGACCCGGCTTTGGTTTCTATGACCCGGCTTTGGTTTCTGTGACCTGGCTTTGGTTTCTGTGCCCCAGCTTTGTGCGACCCGGCTTTGGTTCCTGTGTCCCGCCTTTGGTTTCTGTGACCCTTCTTTGGTTTTTGTGACCCGGCTTTGGTTTCTATGACCCGGCTCTGGTTTCTGCAACCCGGCTTTGGTTTCTATGACCCGGCTTTGGTTTCTGTGACCCAGCTTTGGTTTTGGTGACCCAGCTTTGGTTTGTGTGATCCGGCTTTGGTTTTTGTGACCCGGCTTTTGTTTCTGTTACCCGGCTTTGGTTTCTGTGGTCCAGCTTTGGTTTCTGTGACCCAGCTTTGGTTTCGGTGACCCGGCTTTGGCTCCTGTGACCCGGCTTAGGTTTCTGTGACCCGGGTTTTGTTTTTGTGACCCGGGTTTGGTTTCTGTGACATGGGTTTAGTTTTTGTGATCTGGGTTTGGTTTCTGTGACCCAGCTTTTGTTTTTGTGACAAGGCTTTGGTTTCTGTGACCCGGTTTTGGTTTCTGTGATCCAGCTTTGGTTTCTGTGACACGACTTTGGTTTCTGTGACCCGGCTTTGGTTTCTGTGACCCGGAATTTGTTTATGTGATCCTGCTTTTGTCTCTGTGAACCGGTTTTGGTTTCTGTGACCCAGCTTTGGTTTCTGTGACCTGGCTTTGGTTTCTGTGACCCGGCTCTGGTTTCTGTGACTCGGCTTTGTTTTCTGTGACCCGGCTTTGGTTTCTGTGACCCGGCTTTGGTTTATGTGACCTGGCTCTGGTTTTTTTCACCCGGCTTTGGTTTATGTGACCCGGCTTTGGTTTCTCTGACCCGGCTTTGGATTATGTGACATGGCTTTGGTTCCAGTGACCCGGCTTGGTTTTTATGACCTGGATTTGGTTTCTGTGACTTGGTTTTGGCCAAACCGGCTCTGGTTTCTGTGACCCGGATTTGGTTTCTGTAACCTGGCTTTGGTTTATGTGACCCGTCTTTGGATTCTGTGACCCGGCTTTGGTTTCTGCGACCCGGCTTTGGTTTCTCTGACCCGGCTTTGGTTTATGTGACCCGGCTTTGGTTTTTGTGACCCGGCTTTGGTTTATGTGACCCGGATTTGGCTTCTAAGACCCGGCTTTGGTTTATGTGACCCGGCTTTGGTTTCTGTGACCCGGCTTTGGATTCTGTGACCTGGCTTAGGTTTCTGTGACCCGGGTTTGGTTTTTGTGACCCGGGTTTGGATTTTGTGACATGGGTTTGGTTTCTGTGATCTGGCTTTGGTTTCTATGACCCAGCTTTGGTTTCTATGACATGGCTTTGGTTTCTGTGACCCGGCTTTGGTTTCTGTGACCCAGCTCTGGTTTCTGTGACCCGGCTTTCGTTTTTGTGACCCGGCTTTGGTTTATGTGACCCGGCTTTTGTTTATGTGATCCGGCTTTTGTGTCTGTGAACCGACTTTGGTTTCTGTGACCCGGCTTTGGTTTCTGTGACCCGGCTTTGGTTTCTGTGACCCGGCTTTGGTTTCAATGACCCGGCTTTGGTTTC
>SZWC01003755.1:137600-166719 GCA_023375785.1 Penium margaritaceum
GGGTGAGTGGTTACCTTGGCCATTTTGTTGATTTGGCCAAGTGAGAGGTCATGAGGTCGATCCTGGCCCCATGCATATCTTGTTTGCTGTGGAAGCTTCCAAGAAAGAAAGTCCGTAGCTTCTTGGACGCTACATGGTTGGTCTGTCACCTTGACACTAGGATGCTTATGTGTCAAGCCCACAGTGCAAGTCTATTGGTGACGTGGCTGGTTCAGGCCACTTCCCAGGAATGTGCTTTTGAGTTCTAGGACTGGACAGACAGCTATAAAAGGACTTGTCTTGCATGCTGATCAATCAACCCTTGCTTGATGCTCTCTTGCGTATTGACGACTTGAGCTCTTCTTGAGATGTAATGCTAAGGCGTTAGTACTCTTGAAGGTGAAGTGTATGCCTGATTAAGTTTGGGGTGCATGACACATACCTGCAAAGGAAGAAGGTGTAAGAACCTTTGTGAGCTTTTCGGTTTCGCGGCTTCTCTGCCGGAGGTGGTTAGCTCAGTAGCTAACAAAGGGTTATGGGCCCACTCCTCTGGTTAGGGAAGTTTCACGCACGCAACCGCTAAGGTCACAAGCAGTGAGAGCGCCTTCGCTCTCACCCAACTTCTCTGTTTGCAGGGCAACATCAGCAGGAGGGGAATGCAACACATCTGCACCTTTCTACCTTGGGAGCTGACATCAGCCTACATCAGCCTACATCAGCCTACATCTGCTTGCAACAGCCAACGTGAACAGGGGAAGCAGTTTCCTCTTCTCACCAACAGCCTACAACGGCCTCAAACACAGGTTCATCGGCATCAACAACAGGTGAAGCAGCTGAAGCAGTTGTAGTTGTGGGGATTGCAGGGACAGGGGAACCAGGGAATCATTTGCCCATCCTCAAGTTTGATGGAGAGGGGTTTGCACTCTGGAAGTGGCAAATTGAGATCATCATGGATGACAGAGATCTACTAGGATATTTTGACGGAAGTATCCCAGCACCAAAGGAGGAGGGTGCTGACCTTGTGGCATGGGTCAAGCTCAACAAGAAGGCTCTCGCCATTCTTGTGTCCTCCATTCAACCCTCAATCCTTTCACACATCAGCGGTTGTACAGTGGCAGCCGCGGCATACGCCAAACTCGGCAAGGTGTTTCAGTCCTCCTCACTTGCCAACCGTCTCTTCATTCTATAAAACCTCATCAGAGTGAGGCTTGGTGAAGGGGAGGACGTCTCCGCCTTCATGTAAAAGTTTGAGACGCTCATGCAACAAGCCACCGGCATGGGATGGGACCTGAAATCTGACATGCAGGCCATGATCTTTCTGATGATGCTGCCGGAAAGTTGGGGCCCCATGTAAATAGTGATTGGAGGGTGGACTAAAGATCTGGTTTCCAATACCACCGTCTCTGAGTATGTGCGGAATGAAGCCATGCGTCGTGGCAATAGTGAAGCAAACATGGCTGCCTTTACCTCACGAAGCAGCGACACCTTCCGCAATACCTCATCCTCTGGGTTCAAGGGAAACAATAGCACTAGTAACCGTGGAAGGGGTGCAAAGCGCCAAGGAAACTGCCACAACTGTGGCAAGGCCGGACACTGGGCTCGAGATTGCCGTGCACCCAAGAGAGAGGGAGGAGAAGGGGATGAATGGCAAGGGGGAATGGTGGGAAGGATCCCACAAGCTTGATGGCTGAGTGTGCCTCCAACAAAGGGAGGACGATACTCAGGCCAGGAGCCTATGGCCTTGACTCGGGCACAAACGAGCACACCACTTACTGTCAGGATGAGATCCGCGTGGTGCGGTCCCGACGATGGTCTGATAGCCTCTATTGGTTCACGTCTACTGTTTTGGGCGAATCTGAGACTGAGCGTGAGCTTTCTGGTCGCCTCACGCTATGTGAGCAGGAATTTAGAAACAGTCAGTTTGCGAAGGGAATAACGCCGTTTTGCGTTATATATTGAACATAGACATGATCACAACATTTATAGGGCTAGTCATGAGCTTTCCAACACACCAAACCGCACGCAATTCGGCCAAGCGTAGCCCAAGTTATGCTTGCCGAAGCGCAGGTTTCACCCACCACATAAACGCCTAACGCCTCCATGGCGCGCACACGCCGTGGCGCCTTCCTTCACGTGCGAAGCGCCTTTCCCAAGGCGCATGTCCTTTTGCACGTGGTGTAGGGGTCCCCTGCACTGTTTCCACGCACCCTACCCACTTTTGGGTCGAGTTTGGTGATGGGGTGTGACGAGGTTCGAAACCTGTCCGCGGACCTGCAGTCAGAATTTTGACTAAGTCCCCGAATAACAAAACGTACTACTGGGTTTCGGACGCCGAGCCATGATTTTGGCTAAGTCCCCCAGTAACAACCTGCACTACTGGATCTGGTGGATGATCCACCTGATCAGGCGGATCATCCACCGGACGCCTCGGCAGGCCTATCGGAGCATTTCCTCCACATGGTAATTATGTTACTCGATCCGGTCGATTATCCACCGGATTTCGAGTCGCAGCCGGCTCGCAGAGTCGCTGCGCACACCCCAACTTCGGAAGGCCATATCTCCCTCGATACTTGTCCGATTCCGGCGAAACAACTTCCACCGGATTCAGCGACTTGCCAACTTTACGGGGCAATCCTGCATTTGAGGATCCGAGCAGTTGTCGAGTCGCCAGATCCGCCGGCGCGGAGTCTTCACTTTCTGGCGGCTCGTCGGCGCCTCCCGGCGCCGCACTTGGGCATGCGGAGGGGTAATTTTTCAACATTCTCCCCCTTGCACCTTCCATGCCCGCTGCTCCAGCTTGCTCTTACTCATCTTCCGCTGCGCCCTCCAGCCCATCATAGCTGGTCATCCCAAGCCCGGCCACGCTCAACGCGTGCCTGTCCGCAGGTTGCGCTTTGGTCAAGCAATCCGCAAGCATGTTGTGCGTGCTGCTGTGCTGCAGCACCACCTGCTCCTTCTCGACCATGTCCCATGCGTAGTGGTAACTTACGTCGATGTGCTTCGTCCTCCTGTGCTGCGTCGGGTTGTTGGTCAGCGAGATGGAGCCGGTGTTGTCCTCTTGCACCACCGTTGGCTCCTGCTGCGGTACGCCCAGCTCCCCCAGCAACCTGCGGAGCCACACCGCCTCCTTGACCGCCTCGGCCAGCGCGATGTACTCCGCTTCCATTGTGGAGGTGGCGACGCAGTCCTGCTTCCTGCTGCACCACGAGAGCGCTGCACCAGCGAGGAAGAACACGTAGCCAGATGTGGACTTCCGCTTGTCCACATCCCCAGCGTAGTCTGCATCCGTGTAGCAGACCAGGCGCAAAGGGTCCGCCTGCCCTTTGCCGTCGAACCTCAGGCGCGCGTGCCGCGTCACCTGCAGGTAGCGGAGGATGCGCTTGACCGCCTGCCAGTGTAGTGGCCCTGGATCGGCCACATACCTGCTCACTTGGCCCACCGCGTAGGCTAGGTCCGGTCGAGTCGCCACCATGACATACATGAGGCTGCCCACCGCTGATTGGTAGGGCACCCCTGCCATATCCTCCCGCTCTTCTTTTGTTTGCGGCGCCATTGCCGCACTCAGTTCACAGGTCGTGGAGACAGGAGTGCACACTGGTTTGCAGTCCTCCATGCCGTACCGCTTCAGCACCTCGGCCACGTATTTGGCCTGTCCCAGCTCAAGCGTGCGCGCCCTCCAGTTCCGCGTAATGCTCACCCCGAGGTAGAACTCCAGCTCCCCCATGTCCGACATCTGGAACCTGCTGCTCAGCTGCTCTTTCAGTTGCTGTAGGCTCGGCAGGTCTGAGGAGCACAAGATCAGATTGTCAACGTAGAGTGCGACAATCTGATGGAGCTTCTTGCTGCGTTGCACGTACACGCTGTGATCCGCCTCACAGCGCTTGAAGCCGATTTGTAACATGAAGCTGTCAATCTGTTGGTACCAACATCGGGGCGATTGTTTTAGCCTGTACAAGGACTTCCGCAGCTTGCACACCTTGGCCTCCGGTGCCTCCACCCCCTCCGGCACCTCCATGTAGATTTCTATGTCGATGATGTCGTTGAGGAAGGCCGTCTTTACGTCCATTTGGTGGAGCTCCATGTCCTTCGCGGCTGCCACCGCAAGGATCGCCCGGATGCATGTGAACTTGGTGACAGGGGAAAACCTCTCATCGTAGTGCTCGCCCTTACGCTGTGCGTACCCCTTCGCCATGAGCCGCGCCTTGTACTTGTCAACCACACCTTCCTTTGTGAACTTGGTCTTGAAGACCCACTTGGAGCCGATGACCTTGGCATCTTTCAGCCTCTCAACCAGCTGCCACGTGTCGTTTTCAGCAATGGACGCTAACTCCGACTTGATGGCGGCGTCCCACTGCTTCCCCTCGGGCCGCGCAAGCACCTCTTGCACGGTCGTCGGTTCCGTTGATGCAGCCAGCATGCACCGCGTCATGCCGATCCATCGACCGGTGCCTGCGTCGAAACGCTTCCCCGCTTTCCGCTGCCTCCCGCTGCGGCGCGGCAGTCTTGGCGGCGTCTCGTCGCTCTACTGCGATCCTTCCAACTCAGCCCGCTCCGGTGAATCATCGACTGGACGGCTCCCCGAGGATCCCTCCCGCTCCGGTGAACCATCAACCAGACGGGCGGCGCGTCCGGAGTATTTTTCTCCGACGCCCGATGCGAACTCCGCCGGGAGTGCGCGCTTCGGCACCCGTGGTGCCTCCTTCGACGGATCATTCCGCCGGATCTCCAGCCCAGCTGCATCGTCGTCGGATTCCTCCGCGTCAGCTACTGCCCTTGCTGCACCGCCGCGCTCCGACGCCGCATCATCGACCTCCGTGTCCGCCGGCTCCTCCTTGTAGTCAAGGAGCTCGAACCACTCCCCCTATT
This sequence comes from Penium margaritaceum, assembly GCA_023375785.1. Classification (NCBI taxonomy): domain Eukaryota; kingdom Viridiplantae; phylum Streptophyta; class Zygnematophyceae; order Desmidiales; family Peniaceae; genus Penium; species Penium margaritaceum. The sequence continues at coordinate 142,446 of SZWC01003755.1, forward strand.
TTGCAGTGTTCCCGACGCTCATGTCATTGCTGCTGCTGCTAAAGCTCTGCTGCTCGTCGAACTCAACATCACGGCTGCGGATGATCTCTTGCGTGCGCGGGTCCTAGAGCCGATACGCCTCTTGCATGCTCTCGTAGCCGAGGAACAAGCACGGCTTCGCCCGCGGTTCCAGCTTGCTGTCGCGTCGTTGCGCCGCCTGCACCATCGCGTGCGCCTTGCACCCGAACTCTTTCAGGTGCGCCACGTTTGGCTTGCGCCCGCTCCAAACCTCCTGCGGCGTCTTCCAGCCGCCCTTACCCTTCAGCACCGCTGTTGGGGTGAGGTTGATGGTGTATCTTGCTGTACGTACAGCCTCCGTCCAGAACCCTCGCGGCAACCCCGCATCCACAAGCATGGTCCGCACCATGTTGAGCAGCGTCTGGTTCGCCCGCTCCGCCACTCCGTTGGATTGTGGCAAGTACAGCGTAGTGGGTTCCCACTTGATGCCCTGCTGCTTCATCCACCCGCTGCAGCCCACGTACTCTCCGCCGTTGTCACCGCGTAACGCTCTGACCTTCCGGCCAGTCTGCCTCTCCACCGCTGCGACGTACTCCTTCAGCCGGTCCAGGACCTCGCCTTTCCGCTTCATGAAGTACACGTAGAGTTTTCTGCTGCAGTCGTCAATGAAGGTGACGAAGTATCTCAAGCCGCTGTTTGACGGCGTTTTGAACGGTCCGCACACGTCGCTGTGCACGACCTCCAGCAGGTCCTTTGTGCGAGCCTCGTTCTCATTGAACGGCTTGCGCCGCGCCTTGCCCAAAATGCAAGGCTCGCACTTTTTGTGCGCTGCTGCATCTGCTGCCGCGTCTGCACCGTCGATGACGAGGTCGCGCACCATGTCGCGCTTTGCCATCTCCTTAACGGTTGCGGGCGCCGAATGCCCCAACCATCGGTGCCAGAGCTCCAGATCAGCTCTCCCTCCCTTGGCCATGTTGACGACGCGTTCCTGCAAGTCTGTTGCGTCCGATGCCGCGGGGACCACCTTGGTCTCCACGATGTAGAGACCGCCCTCGCGCTTCACCTCCAGCACGACCTCGCCATCGCCGTCGATGCGCACCACTGCGCCTTTCCTGCGGAAGAGCACCTCATACCCCTTGTCCGTCAAGCGGCTGACACTTAGGATGTCAGCCAGGCCGGGGACGTGCTGCACATCACGGATTGTGCACAGCTCCTTACCGCCCACCACGACTTCCACCTCCACGTCGCCTTGGCCGGCCGCCGGCTTGACTTTGTCGTTCGCGACCACCATCGACTTGGAGGACTTCTCGTAGGTGACGAACCCCACCTTCTCGACTTGGGTGTGCTCCTCCGCCCCGGAATCCAGGCACCGCCTGTTGGCCTTCTTGAGGAAGTGGTTCTTGTTGCCGTTGAGGAGCAACCTGCCCTTGCTGTTTTTGCCGCCGGTCTTCGCCTCCTCCGGGCATTTGCGGGCCCAATGGCCCTCCTTGCCACAATTGCGGCACGCACCTTTCTTGGCACCCTTCTTGCCGCCGCCTCTTCCGCCGCTTCCTTTGCCCCCGTTTCCGCCACCACGCATTTTGGTAACGAGGGCCGATGAGGAAGACGAGGACTCCCCGCAACTTCGGCGCTGCGCCTCGTTGCGGATGTACTCTGCGACCGCGCCATAGGTGAGCTTGTCCTCCGTCCATCCTCTGAGGACGGTGATGAGTGGGCCCCAACTGTCAGGTAGGGCCATGAGGAGGGCCATCGCCTGCAGCTGCGTGTCAATCTTCCACCCCACGTCATTGCATTGCGAGGCGAGCGACTCGATCTGCTGCATGGCGGAGATGACATCATCTCCCTCCTCGATTCTCACCGTGAGGAGTCGCTTCATCGCGAAGATTTTGTTCGCGAGCGACTTGGATTGNGGCTGCCAGCTTGCAGCCCTGGAAGTAGCCCCACTGCGACTCGGCCGTCCCGGACATCAGCAGCATCAGCGCCTCCGTGTTCTTCTTTTCGAAGGCCTGCTTCTCCGCGTCCGTAGCAGTCGCCTCTGTGAGCACCTCCTTTCCCAGCATGACACCAAGCAGCCCCTTATGCGCGAGGTGCAACTCGAAGTGCCACCTCTATAGCCCAAATCCTGGGCCGCCCGTATACTTCTGGATGGGCTGCGTCTCCTTCTGCGCCATGTGCGCAGCAGCTACTCCGACAGGTTCTCAGAACTTCACGGCAACGTCCAAGATGACGATCCCGTGCGCTGCGGAAGACGCGAACGTTGGAGGCTATCAGGCCCGTGGGCCCATAACCCTTTGTCATGATGAGATCCGCGTGGTGCAGTCCCGAAGATGGTCTGATAGCCTCTAGTGGTTCACGTCTACTGTTTTGGGCGAATCTGAGACTGAGCGTGAGCTTTCTGGTCGCCTCACGCTATGTGAGCAGGAATTTAGAGACAGTCAGTTTGCGAAGGGAATAACGTCGTTTTGCGTTATATATTGAACATAGACATGATCACAAAATTTACAGGGCTAGTCATGAGCTTTCTAACACACCAAACCGCGCGCAATTCGGCCAAGCGTAGCCCAAGTTATGCTTGCCGAAGCGCAGGTTTCACCCACCACATAAACGCCTAACGCCTCCATGGCGCGCACACGCCGTGGCGCCTTCCTTCACGTGCGAAGCGCCTTTCCCAAGGCGCATGTCCTTTTGCACGTGGTGTAGGTGTCCCCTGCACTGTTTCCACGCACCCTACCCACTTTTGGGTCGAGTTTGGTGATGGGGTGTGACGAGGTTCGAAACCTGTCCGCGGACCTGCAGTCAGAATTTTGACTAAGTCCCCGAGTAACAAAACGTACTACTGGGTTTCGGACGCCGAGCCATGATTTTGGCTAAGTCCCCCATTAACAACCTGCACTACTGGATCCGGTGGATGATCCACCTGATCAGGCGGATCATCCACCGGACGCCTCGGCAGGCCTATCGGAGCATTTCCTCCACATGGTAATTATGTTACTCGATCCGGTCGATTATCCACCGGATTTCGAGTCGCAGCCGGCTCGCAGAGTCGCTACGCACACCCCAACTTCGGAAGGCCATATCTCCCTCGATACTTGTCCGATTCCGGCGAAACAACTTCCACCGGATTCAGCGACTTGCCAAATTTACGGGGCAAACCTGCATTTGAGGATCCGAGCAATTGTCGAGTCGCCAGATCCACCAGCGCGGAGTCTTCACTTTCTGGCGGCTCGTCGGCGCCTCCCGGCGCCGCACTTGGACATGCGGAGGGGCAATTCTTCAACATTCTCCCCCTTGCACCTTCCATGCCCGCTGCTCCAGCTTGCTCTTACTCATCTTCCGCTGCGCCCTCCAGCCCATCATAGCTGGTCATCCCAAGCCCGGCCACGCTCAACGCGTGCCAGTCCGCGGGTTGCGCTTTGGTCAAGCAATCCGCAAGCATGTTGTGTGTGCTGCAGTGCTGCAGCACTACCTGCTCCTTCTCGACCATGTCCCGTGCGTAGTGGTAACGCACGTCGATGTGCTTCGTCCTCCTGTGCTGCGTTGGGTTGTTGGTCAGCGAGATGGATCCGGTGTTGTCCTCTTGCACCACCGTTGGCTCCTGCTGCGGCACGCCCAGCTCCCCCAGCAACCTGCGGAGCCACACCGCCTCCTTGACCGCCTCGGCCAGCGCGATGTACTCCGCTTCCATTGTGGAGGTGGCGACGCAGTCCTGCTTCCTGCTGCACCACGAGACCGCTGCACCAGCGAGGAAGAACACGTAGCCGGATGTGGACTTCCGCTTGTCTACATCCCCAGCGTAGTCTGCACCCGTGTAGCAGACCAGGCGCAAAGGGTCCGCCCGCCCTTTGCCGTCGAACCTCAGGCGCGCGTGCCGCGTCACCTGCAGGTAGCGGAGGATGCGCTTGACCGCCTGCCAGTGTAGTGGCCCTGGATCGGCCACATACCTGCTCACTTGGCCCACCGCGTAGGCCAGGTCCGGTCGAGTCGCCACCATGGCGTACATGAGGCTGCCCACCGCCGATTGGTAGGGCACCCCTGCCATATCCTCCCGCTCTTCTTTTGTTTGCGGCGCCATTGCCGCACTCAGTTCACAGGTCGTGGAGACAGGACTGCACACTGGTTTGCAGTCCTCCATGCCGTACCGCTTCAGCACCTCGGCCACGTATTTGGCCTGTCCCAGCTCAAGCGTGCGCGCCCTCCGGTTCCGCGTAATGCTCACCCCGAGGTAGAACTCCAGCTCCCCCATGTCCGACATCTGGAACCNCACCGCGTAGGCCAGGTCCGGTCGAGTCGCCACCATGGCGTACATGAGGCTGCCCACCGCCGATTGGTAGGGCACCCCTGCCATATCCTCCCGCTCTTCTTTTGTTTGCGGCGCCATTGCCGCACTCAGTTCACAGGTCGTGGAGACAGGACTGCACACTGGTTTGCAGTCCTCCATGCCGTACCGCTTCAGCACCTCGGCCACGTATTTGGCCTGTCCCAGCTCAAGCGTGCGCGCCCTCCGGTTCCGCGTAATGCTCACCCCGAGGTAGAACTCCAGCTCCCCCATGTCCGACATCTGGAACCTGCTGCTCAGCTGCTCTTTCAGTTGCTGTAGGCTCGGCAGGTCTGAGGAGCAAAAGATCAGATCGTCCACGTAGAGTGCGACAATCTGATGGAGCTTCTTGCTGCGTTGCACGTACACGCTGTGATCCGCCTCACAGCGCTTGAAGCCGATTTGTGCCATGAAGCTGTCAATCTGTTGCTACCAGCATCGGGGCGATTGTTTTAGCCTGTACAAGGACTTCCGCAGCTTGCACACCTTGGCCTCCGGCGCCTCCACCCCCTCCGGCACCTCCATGTAGATTTCTATGTCGATGATGTCGTTGAGGAAGGCCGTCTTTACGTCCATTTGGTGGAGCTCCATGTCCTTCGCGGCTGCCACCGCAAGGATCGCCCGGATGCATGTGAACTTGGCGACGGGGGCGAACCTCTCATCGTAGTGCTCGCCCTTATGCTGTGCGTACCCCTTCGCCACGAGCCGCGCCTTGTACTTGTCAACCACACCTTCCTTTGTGAACTTGGTCTTGAAGACCCACTTGGAGCCGATGACCTTGGCATCTTTCGGCTTCTCAACCAGCTGCCACGTGTCGTTTTCAGCAATGGACGCCAACTCCGACTTGATGGCGGCGTCCCACTGCTTCCCCTCGGGCCGCGCAAGCGCCTCTTGCACGGTCGTCGGTTCCGTTGATGCAGCCAGCATGCACCGCGTCATGCCGATCCATCGACCGGTGCCTGCGTCGAAACGCTTCCCCGCTNTCCGCTGCCTCCCGCTGCGGCGCGGCAGTCTTGGCGGCGTCTCGTCGCTCTGCTGCGATCCTTCCGACTCAGCCCGCTCTGGTGAATCATCGACCGGACGGCTCCCCGAGGATCCCTCCCGCTCCGGTGAACCATCAACCGGACGGGCGGCGCGTCCGGAGTATTTTTCTCCGACGCCCGACGCGAACTCCGCCGGGAGTGCGCGCTTCGACACCCGTGGTGCCTCCTTCGACGGATCATTCCGCCGGATCTCCAGCCCAGCTGCATCGTCGTCGGATTCCTCCGCGTCGGCTGCTGCCCTTGCTGCACCGCCGTGCTCCGACGCCGCATCATCGACCTCCGCGTCCGCCGGCTCCTCCTCGTAGTCAAGGAGCTCGAACCACTCCCCCTGTTTTGGAGTGTTCCCGACGCTCATGTCCTTGCTGTTGCTGCTAAAGCTCTGCTGCTCGTCGAGCTCAACATCACGGCTGCGGATGATCTCTTGCGTGCGCGGGTCCCAGAGCCGATACGCCTTTTGCGCGCTCTCGTAGCCGAGGAACAAGCACGGCTTCGCCCGCGGTTCCAGCTTGTTGTCGCGTCGTTGCGCCACATGCACCATCGCGTGCGCCTTGCACCCGAACTCTTTCAGGTGCGCCACGTTTGGCTTGCGCCCGCTCCAAACCTCCTGCGGCGTCTTCCAGCCGCCCTTACCCTTCAGCACCGCTGTAGGGGTGAGGTTGATGGTGTAGCTTGCTGTACGCACAGCCTCCGTCCAGAACCCTCGCGGCAACCCCGCATCCACAAGCATGGTCCGCACCATGTTGAGCAGCGTCTGGTTCGCCTGCTCCGCCACTCCGTTGGACTGTGGCAAGTACGGCGTAGTGGGTTCCCACTTGATGCCCTGCTGGTTCATCCACCCGCTGCAGCCCACGTACTCTCCGCCGTTGTCGCTGCGTAGCGCTCTGACCTTCCGGCCAGTCTGCCTCTCCACCGCTGTGACGTACTCCTTCAGCCGGTCCAGGACCTCGCCTTTCCGCTTCATGAAGTACACGTAGAGTTTTCTGCTGCAGTCGTCAATGAAGGTGACGAAGTATCTCAAGCCGCTGTTTGACGGCGTTTTGAACGGTCCGCACACGTCGCTGTGCACGACCTCCAGCAGGTCCTTTGTGCGAGCCTCGTTCTCATTGAACGGCTTCCGCCGCGCCTTGCCCAAAATGCAATGCTCGCACTTTTTGTGCGCTGCTGCATCTGCTGCCGCGTCTGCACCGTCGATGACGAGGCCGCGCACCATGTCGTGCTTCGCCATCTCCTTAACGGTTGCGGGCGCCGAATGCCCCAACCATCAGTGCCAGAGCTCCAGATCAGCTCTCCCTCCCTTGGCCATGTTGACGACGTGTTCCTGCGAGTCTGCTGCGTCCGATGCCGCGGGGACCACCTTGGTCTCCACGATGTAGAGACCGCCCTCGCGCTTCGCCTCCAGCACGACCTCGCCGTCGTCGTCGATGCGCACCACTGCGCCTTTCCTGCGGAAGAGCACCTCATACCCCTTGTCCGTCAAGCGGCTGACACTTAGGAGGTCAGCCAGGCCGGGGACGTGCTGCACATCACGGATTGTGCACAGCTCCTTCTTACCGCCCACCACGACTTCCACCTCCACGTCGCCTTGGCCGGCCGCCGGCTTGACTTTGTGGTTCGCGACCACCATCGACTTGGAGGACTTCTCGTAGGTGACGAACCCCACCTTCTCGACTTGGGTGTGCTCCTCGGCCCCGGAATCCAGGCACCGCCTGTTGGCCTTCTTGAGGAAGTGGTTCTTGTTGCCGTTGANGAGCGACCTGCCCTTGCTGTTTTTGCCGCCGGTCTTCGCCTCCTCCGGGCATTCGCGGGCCCAATGGCCCTCCTTGCCGCAATTGCGGCACGCACCTTTCTTGGCACCCTTCTTGCCGCCGCCTCTTCCGCCGCTTCCTTTGCCCCCGTTTCCGCCACCACGCATTTTGGTGACGAGGGCCGATGAGGAAGACGAGGACTCCCCGCAGCTTTGGCGCTGCGCCTCGTTGCGGATGTACTCTGCGACCGCGCCACAGGTGAGCTTGTCCTCCACCCATCCTCTGAGGACGGTGATGAGTGGGCCCCAACTGTCTGGTAGGGCCATGAGGAGGGCCATTGCCTGCAGCTGCGTGTCGATCTTCCACCCCACGTCATTGCATTGCGAGGCGAGCGACTCAATCTGCTGCATGGCGGAGATGACATCATCTCCCTCCTCGATTCTCACCGTGAGGAGTCGCTTCATCGCGAAGATTTTGTTCGCGAGCGACTTGGATTGATGGATGGAGCAGAGTTTTTGCCAAGCTTCGGCTGCAAGCTTGCAGCCCTGGAAGTAGCCCCACTGCGACTCGGCCGTCCCGGACATCAGCAGCATCAGCGCCTCCGTGTTCTTCTTTTCGAAGGCCTGCTTCTCCGCATCTGTAGCAGTCGCCTCTGTGAGCACCTCCTTTCCCAGCATGACACCAAGCAGCCCCTTATGCGCGAGGTGCAACTCGAAGTGCCACCTCTATAGCCCAAAGCCTGGGCCGCCCGTATACTTCTGGATGGGCTGCGTCTCCTTCTGCGCCATGTGCGCAGCTGCTACTCCGACAGGTTCTCAGAACTTCACGGCAACGTCCAAGATGACGATCCCGTGCGCTGCGGAAGACGCGAACGTTGGAGGCTATCAGGCCCATGGGCCCATAACCCTTTGTCAGGATGAGATCCACGTGGTGCGGTCCCGACAATGGTCGGATAGCCTCTAGTGGTTCACGTCTACTGTTTTGGGCGAATCTGAGACTGAGCGTGAGCTTTTTGGTCGCCTCACGCTATGTGAGCTGGAATTTAGAGACAGTCAGTTTGTGAAGGGAATAACGTCGTTTTGCGTTATACATTGAACATAGACATGATAACAACATTTATAGGGCTAGTCATGAGCTTTCCAACACACCAAATTGCGCGCGATTTGGCCAAGCGTAGCCCAAGTTATGCTTGCCAAAGTGCAGGTCTCACCCACCTCAGAAACGCCTAACGCCTCCATGGCGCTCACACGCCGTGGCGCCTTCCTTCACGTCCGAAGCGCCTTTCCCAAGGCGCATGTCCTTTTGCACGTGGTGTCGGGGTCCCCTGCACTGTTTCCACACACCCTACCCACTTTTGGGTCGAGTTTGGTGATGGGGTGTGACGAGGTTCGAAACCTGTCTGCGGACCTGCAGTCAGAATTTTGACCAAGTCCCCGAGTAACAAAACGTACTACTGGGTTTCGGACTCCGAGCCATGATTTTGGCTAAGTCCCCCAGTAACAACCTGCACTACTGGATCCGGTGGATGATCCACCTGATCAGGCGGATCATCCACCGGACGCCTCGGCAGGCCTATCGGAGCATTTCCTCCACATGGTAATTTTGTTACTCGATCCGATCGATTATCCACCGGATTTCGAGTCGCGGCCGGCTCGCAGAGTCGCTGCGCACATCCCGATTTCGGAAGGCCATATCTCCCTGGATACTTGTCCAATTCCGGCGAAACAACTTCCACCGGATTCAGCGACTCGCCAACTTTACGGGGCAATCCTCTATTTTAGGATCCGAGCAATGGTCGAGTCGCCAGATCCGCCGGAGCGGATTCTTCACTTTCTGGCGGCTCGTCGGCGCCTCCCGGCGCCGCACTTGGGCATGCGGAGGGGAAATTTTTCAACACTTATGAGAAGAGAGACTTCATCTCTCTTGCTCCGTGTAACAAGAACGTCAGAGTCGCCAACGGCAAGGTTGAGGCAGCTGAGGGGATTGGTGACAAGCTGGTCACAGTGGGTGTCAACGGTGGAGTTTCCGACCTCAAGCTAGAGGGGGTGGTCTACTTGCCCTCCTTCGCAGCCAACCTACTCTCCATCTCTAAGATAACTGACCATGGCATGACAGTGGTCTTTGCAGAGAAGGAAGCGGTGATAGTTCCTACCAAGGACATCAACATCTCCTACTCTGCCAAGAATGTTGTCGCACACGTTCCTCGCCTTGATGGACTCTACGTCTTGCAGACCAAAACGACAACTTCAACGGCTGAATCTTTGGCCGAGAGTGATGATGAAGAGAATAGTGATGCAGCCTCAGATAAGGAAGGACATATTAGAGCAGCAAAAGCAGTGGACGCAGATGATTCGGCAACAAAACCGCAAGCAAATGCAGCCACCGGGGCTGTTCATTCTAGCCTGTGCACATCCTCCAAGAACCTATGGCACAAGCGCTTTGGGCACGTGGCTTATCGCACATTGGAGCTCATGGGAAAGCAGGAGCTAGTACGTGGGATGGAGCTAGGTGATGAGGTGGAGGGAGCGGAGAACAGTTGTGAGCCATGCCTTCAAGGCAAGACGAAAAAGAAACCCTTCAAGCGCAATGGAACGCGTGCTCTCGCACCTCTTGATCTTGTCCACTTTGACGTATGGGGTCCCTTTCGCATACCATCAAATGGAGGCAGCAGATATTTCCTCACATGCATCAATGACAAGTGCCGCAAAGTCTGGACATACTTTCTAAAAAAGAAAAGTGAGGTGAAGGAGAATCTACAGGCCTTTGTCGCTATGGTTGAGCGGCATAGTGGAAAGAAGGTGAAGGCATTCGGGATGGACAATGGGGGAGAGTACGAAGCTTGCAGGGAGTGGCTCGAGACACAGGGCATTGAACACCAGAAAACTATACCATACTCACCTCAAAGCAATGGCGTAGCACAGAGGATGAACCAGACGCTCCTAGGCATAACAAGGTGCATGCTCTTTGACGCCAAGCTTCCTCCTATGTTCTGGGCTGAAGCAGCACGTACGGCTACCTACCTTGTGAACCTCACACCTGCAGCAGCTCTGTGAAGGAGAGGCAAGAAGAAGCAGACACAGCGGTTGAAGACGCCTCAAGAAGCATGGTCAGGCAGGAAGCCAAACGCCTCACATCTCAAGGTGTTCGGTTGCACCGGGTTTGCCAAGGTCCAGGCCGGTGAGGGCCCTGGAAAGCTCGATGCAATAGCACAAAAGTGTATTTTCATCGGTTATGACACCGCCCACAAAGCCTATCGACTGTGGGACCAAGGAGCCAAGAAGGTCATCCACAGCAAAGAAGTGGATTTCCATGAAATGTCTATGAGTAAGGGAGAGCATCTCGAACTCAAGAACGCTCCAGAACAGGGAGAGTGGCTCACTCTCCTAGAAGAGGGAGACAAAGCACCAGCATAATGGCATGGGATAGGTGCTACAACAGGGACATGAGCTCGTGAAGATGACTCGGAGGAATCAGACTGTGATTCCGATATATCCGATCCTCCGGAACATGAGGAGGATGTCTCTCCCATCATCAACGACGAACCAGATCTCCAACCTCCACATCAACAGCACTAGCAAGCAGGTTCAAGGAGCAGTTCACACCTCAAAGTACCTCAGCAGCATTATGATGCGGATAGGGGTGAATGGACAGGCTTCAACTATTCATTCTTAGTTCAAGAGGAGCCAATGTCTGTCGCAGAGGCACTCACTCGGCCTGACAAAGCAGAGTGGGACGAAACAATTCGCAGTGAACTCAGCTCCATTGAAGAGAATGGGACCTGGGTGCTGGTGGACAGACCTGCCGGGGCTCACGTTGTGGGATCCAAGTGGGTGCTGAAAGTAAGAAGGAAACTGGATGGCAAGATAGACAAGTACAAGGCACGGGTAGTAGCAAAGGGGTTCTCCCAACGGCCTGGCGCAGAGTATGATGAGACCTTTGCCCCAGTTGTGACCGTTGCATCCATCCGGTTAATGCTTGCCATTGCTGTTGCTGAGAACATGGCGGTCCAACAGATGGATGTCAAGACAGCCTTCCTTTACGGCAAACTTGACAAGGAGGTATTGATGGAGGTTCCGGAGGGGGTTGATGCTCTTCAGGGCAAGGTGTGTAGATTGGTGAAGGCACTCTATGGGCTAAAACAAGTGCCAAGACTTTGGTACCAGGAGATGGACACGTTCATGGCCAAGGAGTCCTTCATGCACTATGACAATGACCCTAGCATGTACGTGCATGAGAGTGACAAAGGGACTATGTTGGTCGCCTTGTACGTTGATGACCTGATTCTATGCTCCTCTTCAACGCAGCTGCTAGACGATCTCAAGGGGCAGCTGAGTAGCAGATTCAAGATGAAGGACACGGGTCCTCTTGACTTCTACCTTGGAATTGCAATCAAGCGCGACAGAGCAGCAGGTACCATCAGCCTGAACCAGACAAAATGCATTGACTCCATCCTCAAATGATACGACATGGCAGATTGCAAACCTGCCAGCACACCCATTAGCTCGAAGTGCAAACTCTCCACCTCCATGTCCCCATCCAACAAAGCGGAGAAAAATGACGTGTTGGGCATCCCATATCAGTCTACAGTAGGCAGTCTGATGTATGCCATGGTCGCCACCCGACCAGATATAGCCCATGCTGTTGGGCAGGTGAGCCGGTTTGTTGCCAATCCCAATTTACTTTACTGGCAGGCCGTGAAGCGCATCATGCGCTACCTTCAGGGGACACGGCACGTGGGGCTCCAGTTTGGAGGCATCACTGGATCCGCATCACCCCGTCTCATGTGCTACACTGATGCTGATTGGGGAGGGAATATCGATGACAGAAAATCTACCTCCGGCTTTGTGTATGTTGAATGGAGGTGTAGTCAGTTGGGCAAGTCGCAAGCAGGAATGCGTCTCTTTGTCAACAGCTGAAGCAGAGTACATCGCCTTGGCTGAGGTGCGTAAAGAGATGCAGTGGCTACGAGGCTTGCTATCCGAGATGAAGGCACCATAGGCAATGGCGACGGTCATCAAGATTGACAACATGAACGCCATTGACATGTCAAAGAACCCCGTCCTGTCCAGGCGCACAAAGCACATCGAGATCTGCTACCACTACGCTTGGGACTTGGTCTACAAGCAGACAGTGGAGCTCGAGTATGTGGGCACCAAGCTGAACCGGGCTGACATGCTTACAAAGCCATTGGACAAGGATCTCCACCAGGCGGGCACGCAAGGTATCGACATGGTCAACGCAAGTGATGAAGAATGATGATGAAAACGGACGCAAGGTGCAATGGAGAGATTTGTTGAATATTTTTGCCCCTTGTTCAAGTCTTGTACGATGGATCAGGAATGTTCTGCCCCTTGTGGAGGTATGACCCCTGGATTTTTTGTAGGGTGACTCAACTATGCTCTGTCTCGTATGAGATATGACCTGTGAATACACCATGTAGGTGAGTGGTTAACTTGGCCATTTTTTGTTGATTTGGCCAAGTGAGAGGTCATGAGTTTGATCCTGGCTCCATGCACATCTTGGTTGTTTTGGAAGCTTCCAAGAAAGAAAGTCCGTTGCTTCTGGGAAGCAACACGGCTGATCAGTCACCTTGGCACAAGGATGCTTATGTGTCAAGCCCACAGCGCAAGTCTCTTGGTGATGTGGCAGGGTCAAGCCAGTTCTCAGGAATGTGCTTTTGAGTTATAGGACTGGACAGCCAGCTATAAATGGACTTGTCTTGCATGCTAATCAATTTACCCTTGCTTGATGCTCTCTTGCATATTGACGACTTGAGCTCTTCTTCAGATGTAATGCTAAGGCGTTAGTACTCTTGAAGGTGAAGTGTATGCCTGATTATGTTTGGGGTGCATGACACATGTCAACAAAGGAAGAAGGCCTAAAAACCTTTCTGAGCTTTTTGGTTTTGTGGCTTCTCTGTCAGAGGTGGTTAGCTCAATAGCTAACATGACCCGGGTTTGGTTTATGTGACATGGGTTTGGTTTCTGTGATCTGACTTTGGTTTCCGTGACCCAGCTTTGGTTTCTGTGACACGCTTTGTCAAAAATAAGAATCCCACTAGTCCACAAGTACCTGCGGAAACTCAGAACTCTCGAACACCAGTTCACCTTCGGGTCAAACCAACTCGGTAATCAGGACTAGCCGTTGTTGGTCCCCAACTAACCAAACGGGTATCTGACCGAGGGATCCCCTAATAAGCGATACCGATTGCAAGCGCATCCGGCTAGCGCAGAAGAAGCCGTTGCTTCTCCATTTGTCCTATCCTGCTTGTATATAATGAGGACATTCATTCCCTCAATGTTTATCCAGAACAGTTCTACTCATCCTGTTCCCCTTTGGTTCCACGGCTTCGCCGCCGTGTCTTTGCTCTGCTCGCTCCTTGCATTCTCTGTCTTCGCCAGCCCCTCTCAACGCTTCGCTCCATCACTCTCGCTCCTTCGCTCAGCCCTCATACTCCGCCAACCATCACTCACATCGCCAGCACTCTCCTCCACATCAACCTGTCTACCTTAGCTACCTCGCGTCTCAGCCCCTATCAGCCTCCGCGACTAACTCCTCGCACCGCTCTCGGTTACGTCACTCTGCTGACGTACTCTTACTTTTCCTAACGCTTCTGCCTGCTTCTGCTGCTACTGTTCTCATGCTTACATTATCCTGACATGGTATCAAAGCATCAGGCAACATCACCTGGTGCCTTATGACTACGTCATCGCTCTACGACCATCTTCCCTACATCGCTTTCACTTGCAATCCTCTACCGCCCCTACCGTCGCCTCACGCCTCGCCGCTTTGCCACCAGCTCACACCAGCAGCTCTGCCTGACGAGTTCTCCGCGCTGAAGAAATGCCTTTTCATCTTAAGGAGGCTCTGTGTCCATTTCCGTGCCCGTGGCCAACAAGCGGTGACTTGTTGTCCACATCAGTCATAAGCAACTCTCGAGCCGCCGTCTCCCGTCAACTACCAAGAAGCTTCCTGCCGTCTGCCATCCGCTGCCCCTCATCACATCTGCCTCCACCAACATCTCCTCCTCTTTCATCTTGCCTCATCAGCTTCATCTGCTCCTTCCTTGCTGTCATCCTTCGTCTGCTTGCGCCCATCACCTCGAGCCGCCTTCTCGCATCGCCTCCTTGCCCCGTCAGCAGCTGTAGCCAAAACTGCCGCCGTCAGGATATCGGACACCACCAGTCTTCCTGCTCCCATTTCCGAGCCAACTGGGGAACAAGCCGTCGCTCTCCTGACACCAGCGGACCAGTGTCACTGCCCGCTGCTTGACTCCCTCTGCCGCAACCAACTCTCTTCAGCGGACAGGATATCGGACACCACCAGTCTTCCTCCTCCCATTTCTAAGCCAAGTGGGGAACAAGCCGTCACTCTCCTGAAAGCAAAAGAAGTGGTTGTGACACTCTACCTCTCTGCCATTTTTGCGCCTCTCACATCGGCTCCCTCCGCTCGCATCGCTCCCTACCTCTCTTCTCCAGCATCATCATCATCAGCCTTCAGTCTTCACTTCTCACATCATCCTCATCTACTTCCATCAGCCCTCCTTACCCAGTCTCCTCAGCTTCATCAGCCGCCCACTCCTGCCTCATCGCCATCCCTCCATCATCAGCATCATCCGCGCCACCCTCTCATCAATCATTCACATCAGCATCATTCCGTCGCGCACGTGGTTCCGCCCCTGCGCCCACTCATCAATCAATCGTTTCCTCTGCTCCCGCATCGCTTTCAACTCGGCACAAGGATCTGTCCGGTCGCATCGCCTTTTCCGCGACGACCTGCACCCACGCCAAAACTTCCTTCAGCGCACGCGGTTCGCCCCTGCGCCCACTCCATCATCATCAGCTTCCGCAATCATCATCAGCATCTGTGATTGGCACAAGGATCTGCACGAGTTAGCTGCCCATTTCCGCAGCAGCCTGCACCCACGCCAGTAGCAGATTTCTCACGGCGTGTCGGCACCCGCCTTTCCCTTGTCGCATCCTACTCCCCTATTTCAATCGCGCACGTGGTCTCGCCCCTGCACGCACTCCATCATCCATCGTTTCTCCGACATCATCCGCTTCCGCTCCGCTCGGTACAAGGATCCGCCCGGTCGCATCGCCTTTTTCCGCGACGACCTGCGCCCACACCGAAAGCTCCGCCATGCGCACGTGGTCTTACCCCTGCGCCCACTCAGTTGTCCAGCATTCCTCCGCCATCATCTTCCTTCACCGTCTACTCAGCACACGAATCCGCCCGGCCGCATCGCCTGTTATGCGACGACCTGCGTCCATGCTGAAACTTCCTCAGCACACGTGATTTCGCCCCCGCGCCCACTTCAGCCTTCCAGCCTTCCTCGTTCGTTCAGCTTTCCTCCTCCGACATCAATTTTCACCATCAACACTCATCATCATGTCTCAAAGACAGCGTCAACAACTTGCCTCAAGAGTACCAGCTCTTGCCGAAGACGGATCCAACATCATTACCTGGTCAGACAACATCCTCGTTCTGGCTCAAACATGGTGGTTTGGAGAATTCAATGGCACTTCACTCCTTCTCGTCCATTACGAATCGAACTACATCCGAACACCACGGACCCTTGAATACCAGACTGCTCTTGTCAACCTAGCCTATCATATCTGACCCTTCCTTTCTATTGGCTACGACTCTCATCTCTCATTCCTCTGTACCGGACCTCTCCTCTGGCACCGCATCCTGCAACAAGCGTGGTGGCGACACTGGATTCGAACAGCATGTCAACATACCACCTCACTGCCAACCCTTGTTGGAAGAACAATTGTGCCGCCCTCTGAAGAAGAGGACCCCACCTCACTCCTCGCGACTCGGTGGGCATCACGAGTGTATGAGGCCTTCTTCCCATACTTTCTTTTTGGGTTTGGTGTCACTAATACACTCCTCGAGGGACAGTTCTACTTGTCAGGAAAATGAAAACAGTGGAGTATGCAGACGAACAAGGGGCGTGGAAGCTGCCACGAAGATGCTGAAGGCTGTCAGAAGATGATGTCACAGCAGGATCAGAAGTACACGGATAGGAGAACACAGCGCGAGGAGCGGAAGCAACGAGGCGCTGAGGATGAGTGATCAAGAGCGACACTTTAGTAGTAAAGAGAGGTTGGGAACCGAAGCGCGGACGAAAGGCCACCGTGGTTCGGGCTCCACAGCGAATGAACACTCCGAGGTGTGAGAAAGTCGAGCGAGGATCAGACAGCAGCTTTGGACCCGATGTACTTTTGAGGAACTGATAGATGATTGAGCGGAAGCGGCGATCAAAGTGATGAGAGCGATGAGACGAGGAACGGTAATTGAATGGAGGCAATGATGGTGAAGGAAATTGTGGAGGAATTGATGGAGACAATTAGGGTACAAGAATCCTACTGCTATTAGTACTAGTTCTAGAGATTAGGGTACAACTGCCTACACCCATTAGGGTGGACGGTGCGAGACAAGAAGCCGGAGCCGCCATTATGCTGCTGCTGCAGCTTCTGTGTCTACGCGGTGCGAGGGGGCGGCGCGGCTCCACACCATCTTGTTCTCTTTGGAGTCCTTCCACGTTACGTGGAGGACGTGCCTCTTTTGCCGATCCTTGGATGTCGCCACAGAGAACGGACCAGGGAGCAGGGCTGTTGTCGGCAGGTCTTGCTGGTTGATACGTGATGTTGGAGGTCCGTTGGAGTTGGACGTGGTGTGCTCGGATGGCTGGATGGTCAGACCAGAGGAGTCTGATTGGTCATGCCTTCTGAGCCGTTCGGTCAGCACGACGCGGGGGGGGTGAACCGGGATCCGGCTGACTTTTCCTTTTCCCATTGGGTGGGCGTCCAGGGGAGAGTTGGGTTACGCAAAGACGAACCTGGTTGAGCCGTGTGGTTCTTGATAAAGATTCTGACAGCCCCCTTCAAGATCACACGGCTCGCAAGAAAGAAGCCAAGGAGCGACCCCAGTTGCTTTTCAGCAGCCCAGGGAGGATGAGGAGATTGAGTGGCAGCAGATTGTGTTCGGAGAGGAAGGTGGGAAGTTTTTCTGGTGGGTAGTTCATCACGGAAGAGGAGGTTGGAAGTTTCTTGCATAATTTGGAGAAACTGTAGGCAGGAGAGAGAAGCAGCTGGAGTGGTGGGGTCCTACATTTGTGCCTTTCAAACCTGTTCGTGCAGGTGCGAAAGAAGAGCTGAGTCAGAGATGAGCTCAGAGGGAGGGTGATAGCATAGTGACAGTAGCTGGGTAGTGGTGATTGAGTTCCAGAAGGGTGAAGGTTGTGGTGGAGGCGTGATGCTTTGGAGAGCTGGGGGAGGAGAAAGGACTCAAGTGATGTTGGTAGAGAGGTTGACTTTGGCAGCAGGCATGCCATCAATGCGGAGAGTTGAATGGCACAAGGGTTGAGGGGTGGTGGCCAGATGGACGCAAGCTGAGACACGGGAGAGGTTGCACTTGGGGGTCCCGCAGACGGCAGATGGCCTGATGGTGGCACGTGTGGGTTTACAGGGTTTTGAGCTGCTAGATCTTCAGGAGCGTTAGATGGCTCTGAAGGCAGATGAGAAGTTGTCTGACAGCTGCGGGACAAGTTTGCTGAGAGGGGAGAAACAATGCAAGTGGTTGAGTAGAATGTGCCAATCTGTGAGGTTGGAGGAGGGGATGCTGGCTGAGAGAAACCAGGAGCAACTGCAGGGGCAGGTGGTAGTGCTATTATGTCTGTTGAGGAAGTGAGAGGACTTGGCAGAGCGGATGCCGGTGTAAGGAGACGTTTGTCAGCAGGCAGTGGAACGAGTGCATTGGATAGTACTGGATTCTCACAGGCAACCTTGGAGTTGGAGATGGTGGAGGGAGTTAGAGGTGTCAAGGTTGAGGTATTACTGGACAGCTGTGCTCGTTTTGGAGGCGGGATGTAGCGATCTGTTGTCTTGATGAGAGGAGGCGAGCATAGCAAGCGTGATGCGGGCTCATTGGTGGAGAGAAGCTTGGTTTGTGGTGTCGGAGGCGCGGTGGCAGGGGAAGTGTTCATCTGCTGCGCGGTGCCGCCGCCAATGGAGGTCCCGTAGTTGCTGAGCATGAACTCGTTTAGTTCCTCGCGGGAGAAGATTGGAGTGTCAGAAAAGAGGAGAAGACCCATAGTGGCGGTAGGGTCGGAGACTTCAGTTGAGGAGGCATCTTGAGGCGAGGAGAATGGCTCATCAGGATAGAGGTAGTCATCGTAGTAGTAGTCCAAGTAATCATCCTGGAAGGGAGGAAGGACTTCTGAAGGAGGTGGAGTACATTCGAAGGTCAACATGATGTTAGTGGCATGAGCTACGGAGGAAGGTGCTGTTGCTGCTGAGGTGGTGGTTCCCAGGGAGGAAGATGGTGTCGTAGGTATAGAAGGGGTTTGACTGGATGACGTAGATGATTGACCTTTCCTGGCAGTTGCTCTTTTGGGTAGAGGCACAAAAAGAAATACGACAACAAGGAGAATGCCAATGATGCCAGAGCAGATGAGATCAAGGGTGAGGCTATAGTTGAGACGAGGGTGTCAGAATGCGATCCAAGCAGGACACGGCACTACCAGGTTCAATCTCTCTCTTATCTACCCCTCTACCTTCCAGGTCCGGTCCCCACACAAAACCTAGATATCTCCCTCGAGTGCGGTTCACGGACCATGTGCAGCAAGCCAAACGGCTCGGGTGGCAAAGCCGACCGAGCCCTCCGCACGTCTTCAACGGATCAACAGTTGGTCCGCGCGGCAGACCTAACGGCCGGCAGATTGCATCATCAAGACACCGGCCGCCAAACATTGTGGAACGGAACCCGTGCCCAAGCACCAAGAAGGCGCCAACGTGGGACCAACCGCCAACTGGACAGGATGTGCCTCGGTCCTCACGTCGTGACAACAAGTGGGCCTGGCCTCGGCATCCTGGAGAGCACGGCGCACGTACCAAGATGCACCGTCCTTCTCTTGTGTGGAGTTGCAAAGCAACTCCGCACACTACAGCAGGAGCTGCCGACACGAGGTGGCTGTGGCTGTACGCGTCGCACCGCCCTCCCTAGCAGGCTTAGGATTCCCAAGCTTAGGACACATCTTAGAGATAGGATCTAGTACTTAAGAAGTTTTAGCCTTTCATGTATTATTGTCTCTCATCATTCAGTCATATTCAGTTGTTTTCATCACTCTCCTTCGCCTCCCGCTTCGCCTACACTCCCGTTCCCTCTTTGAGTGTGTTCGCCTCACCATTCGGCCTCCGCTCCGTGTTTGGCTTCACCACATTTGTCCAACATGGTATCGAGCTGCTAACGATCCTTCCTTGTTTCACCCACCCACCCACCCTTTTGCGCTTCAAGCTTCGTTTCATTTCCTCCTCTCGCTTGCGGGCGGCTGTCCGTATGGCGAACCTATGTCTTCTCTGATACCCCTCGTCCTTTCCTTCACTTCTCGGCGGACCCAGTCTGGGCACCATGGCCCTCTTCACGGAAGCCGAGTTTCAGTGGCTCCATGACTTTTACGCCGGACGCGTCTCGGACCCCCCACCGACGCCGTTGCCTCCCTCACCAGAAGACTTCCTTCATCGCCTTCTATTCTGCGAATCTCCTGCACCACCTCCACCCATCGCAACCGTACCCCTCTACTGTGCACCGCCGCTCTCTCCTGCTGAGCCCTCTCCAACCATGACCTCCGCCGCCGCACCCTCCTCACCACCCATAACTCACCCGCCTCTTCCTCCTTATTCGGATCCAGCCCCATCCCCGACTCCACCAACACCTCCAACTCCTCCTCCAGCTCCTCCGGCACCTCCAGCTCCATCGCCGGATCTAACGCCTGCTCCAGCTCCTCCAGCACCACCAACTCCACGTGCAACCCTTCCCCATTGCCATGTCCCTCCTGGCTTTTCACCCAGGCCGCTCCTCACACCGCCATCCATCTTTTCCGCCTCAGTTCTCTCCACCTCAGCAGCAACGCCATCCTCTGCCGCCATCCGAGCTACTCCTCCTCTTCATCAGCGAACTCCTCCGGGCTTCACTCGTCTTTCTCACATCCCTGCATTACCTCAGTTTCCCCTGCCTCCATCAGTACTCACCCTGCCGCCACCGGAACTTCCCTCTACTCGTGGAACACCACTCCCCACTGCAACCACTTTCCACGACCCCGAACTCCCCTCCTCTCGCCTGGACCATCCTTGGGTTCCCTCTTCAACCTGTGTCTCTATCACATCACCACCAACCTCTGCATTCTCACACAATACCCTTGCTGACCTGCTTCATCTTGCTGTGCCTCTGCCAACTTTGGCCACCCCCGCTCCCTCCAGCAACTCTTTCTCAACTGGGTTTTTTCTCCTCCCATCCTAGCTTTGCACCCCATCTCTCAACCACCCTTGCAAGCCGAGTTCTCCAAAACCCCCCACGCACGTCCCCTCTGAAGCTACCCGTGGGAACACCTCTACTCCTCCCGTCCTCACCCCATTGACCCATACTCCTGCTTCCTCTCGGCCGCAGCTAGCCCTGTGGGATCGCGGCTTCACACCACCATGGTTTACCTGGTTTTTTTCCAAGAGCACCATCAGGTCTACTGCCTTCCGGGCGGCTCTGGTTCTTCCCACTCTCCCAACCTCCACTGCAAAACTGGTGATCTGTGTGGCTCTCACCAGCACTCTCCTACGCCCTCACTCCAGTTCTCATCCCATCCCCCGGGCTCTGACATGCAGCACAAGCATCTACCAGATTCATCCTTCATGCCGCGTCCACTTGCGGGCGGCTGTCAGAATGCAATCCAAGCAGGACACGTCACTACCAGGTTCAATCTCTCTCTTATCTACCCCTCTACCTCCCAGGTCCGGTCCCCACACAAAACCTGGATATCTCCCTCGAGTGCGGTTCACGGACCATGTGCAGCAAGCCAAACGGCTCGGGCGGGAAAGCCGACCGAGCCCTCCGCACGCCTTCAACGAATCAACAGTCGGTCTGCGCGGCAGACCTAACGGCCGGCAGATTGCATCATCAAGACACCGGCTGCCAATCATTGTGGAACGGAACCCGCGCCCAAGCACCAAGAAGGCGCCAACGTGGGACCAACCGCCAACTGGGCAGGATGCGCCTCGGTTCCCACGTCGTGACAACAAGTGGGCCTCGCCTCGGCATCCGGGAGAGCACGGCGCACGTACCAAGATGCACCGTCCTTCTCTTGTGTGGAGTCGCGAAGCAACTCCGCACACTACGGTAGGAGCTGCCGACACGAGGTGGCTGCGGCTGTACGCGTCGCACCGCCCTCCGTAGCAGGCTTAGGATTCCCAAGCTTAGGACACATCTTAGAGCTAGGATCTATTGCTTAAGAAGTTTTAGCCTTTCATGTATTCTTGCCTCTCATCATTCAGTCATATTCAGTTGTTTTCATTGCTCTCCTTCGCCTCCCGCTTCGCCTACGCTCCCGTTCCCTCTTTGAGTGTGTCCGCCTTACCCTTCGGCCTCCGCTCCGTGTTTGGCTTCACCACATTTTTCCAACAGAGGGATGTAGCCGACGAAGGCTGCGAGTCCGAAGAGAAGACATCTAAGAGCCTCCTCTTTGTCTTAAGAGAATCTCATGATGAAGGAAGGCAGGAGTTGTTTCAACGACAAAAGATTTCATCACTACTGCGGAAGGCTGTGCTACTGTTGCTAAGAAACCAACGGCTGCTGCTGCGATGGATAGAGTGTAAGTTTCAAAGCATTGGAGACTGTGCCCATACACAGTTTCCTGAGCATTTGTAGAAGGGAGTGGAGCGAGGTGACGGTAGTGTAGCTGGATTGGAGTAACGACGTGATTCAATCAGTGGTGGCACGGCTCGGCTCAGCGGTTCAGGCGTCGGGGGCGTTGGAGAGAAGGGAGTGGTGTCTGCACGAGAAGATGATACTGCTGCGAAGGTTTAGGATGCTATGCCCATATACAGCGTCTTCCTCCTTGCAGTAGCAAGTGAGAGCGAGTAACGACGATACGGCTGCTGCTGATCAATTTGCGTAGTGCGGAGAGGCAGTTCAGATGTCAGCAAAGAAGGAGGCGGCAATGACGGTGCCCGGATGTTTCTCTGGGCTCTGATACCATGTCAGGAAAATGAAAGCAGCGGAGTATGCAGAGGAACAAGGGGCGCGGAAGCTGCCACGAAGATGCTGAAGGCTGACGGAAGATGACGTCACAGCAGGAACAGAAGTACACGGACAAGACAACACAGCGCGAGGAGCGGAAGCGACGAAGCACTGAGGATGAGTGATCAAGAGCAACACTTTAGTAGTAAAGAGAGGTTGGGAACCGAAACACGGAAGGAAGGCCACCGCGGTTCCGGCTCCACAGCAAATGAACACCTAGAGGTGTGAGAAAGTCGAGCGAGGATCAGACAGCAGCTTTGAACCCGATGTACTTTTGAGGAACTGATAGATTATTGAGCGGAAGCGGCGATCAGAGTGATGAGAGCGATGAGACGAGGAACGGTAATTGAATGGAGGCAATGATGATGAAGGAAATTGTGGAGGAATTGACTGAGGCAATTAGGGTACAGGAATCCTACTGCTCTTAGTACTAGTCCTAGAGATTAGAGTACAAGTGCCTACACCCATTAGGGTGGACGGTGCAGGACAAGAAGCCGGAGCCGCCATTCTGCTGCTGCTGCAGCTTCTGTGTCTGCGCGGTGCGAGGGGGCGGCGCGGCTCCACACCATCTTGTGCTCTAAGGAGTCCTTCCACGTTACGTGGAGGACGTGCCTCTTCTGCCGATCCTTGGATGTCGCCACGGAGAACGGACCAGGGAGCAGGGCTGTTGTCGGCAGGTCTTTCTGGTTGATACGTGATGTTGGAGGTCCGTTGGCGTTGGACGTGGTGTGCTCGGACGACTGGATGGTCAGACCAGAGGAGTCTGATTGGTCATGCCTTGTGAGCCGTTCGGTCAGCAGGACGCGGGGGGTGAACCGGGATCCGGCTGACTTTTCCTTTTCCCATTGGATGGGCGTCCAGGGAAGAGTTGGGTTACGCCAAGATGAACATGGTTGAGCCGTGTGGTTCTTGAAAAAGATTATGACACTACTTGGGAAATGCTCCAACTCCTGGTGCACAGCAAGAAGAATACAGGCAAGCAAATCAGGCAGTACGAGCAAGACTGAGAGACGTCATGCATCCCAGTCGACAACCTCTCACCCAAGTCTACCCTAACGACCTCAACACTATGTGGTCCCACTTGCTCCTGACTTGCGGAGTTCCCAGGGCTGCACTTCAAGAACAGAGTGTCTGTCACACATGGTAGTTGGATTATGGGGGGATGTCAGAAATGAGAATCCAACTAGTCCACAAGCACCTCAGAAACTCAGAACTCTCGAACACCAGTTCACCTTCGGGTCGAACCAACTCAGTAATCAGCACTAGCCGTTGTTGGTCTCCAACCGACCAAACGGGTATCTGACCGAGGGATCCCCTAATAAGCGACACCGATCGCAAGCGCGTCCGGCTAGCGCACAAGAAGCCGTTGCTTCTCCATTTCTCCTGTTCTGCTTGTATATAATTAGGACGTTCATTCCCTCAATGTTTAACCAGAACAGTTCTACTCATCCTGTTCCCCTTTGGTTCCGCGACTTCGCCGCCATGTCTTCGCTCTGCTCGCTCCTCGCATTCTCTGTCTTCGCCAGCCCCTCTCAACGCTTCGCTCCATCACTCTCGCTCCTTCGCTCAGCCCTCATACTCTGTCAACCATCACTCACCTCGCCAGCACTCTCCTTCACATCAACCTCTCTACCTCAGCTACCTCACGTCTCAGCTCCTATCAGCCTCCGCGACTAACTCCCCGCACCGCTCTCGGTTACGTCACTCTGCTGACGTACTCTTGCTTGTCCTAACGCTTCTGCCTGCTTCTGCTGCTACTGTTCTCATGCCTACATTATCCTGAGAGGCTTTGGATTCTCTGACCCGGTTTTGGATTCTGTGACCCAGCTTTGGTTTCTGTGACCTGGCTTTCGTTTCTGTGATCCGGCTTTTGTGTGTGTGAACCGGCTTTGGTTTCTGTGACCCGGCTTTGGTTTCTGTGACCTGACTTTGGTTTCTGTGACCCGGCTCTCGTTTCTGTGACCCGACTTTGGTTTGTGTGACCCGGCTTTGGTTTCTGTGACCCGGCTTTGGTTTCTGTGACCCGGCTTTGGTTTCTGTGACCTGGCTCGGGTTATTTTTTACCCGGCTTTTGTTTATGTGACCCGGCGTTGGTTTCTGTG
>SZWC01003755.1:168657-183842 GCA_023375785.1 Penium margaritaceum
GTTTCTGTGACCCGGCTCTGGTTTCTGTGACCCGGCTTTGGTTTCTGTGACCTGGCTCTGGTTTTTTTGACCCGGCGTTGGTTTCTGTGACCCGGCTTTGGATTTTGTGACCTGGCTTTGGTTCCCATGAACCGGCTTTGGTTCTTATGACCTGGATATGGTTTCTATGACCCGGCTTTGTGCGACCCCGCTCTGGTTTCTGTGACCCGGCTTTGGTTTATGTGACCCGGTTTTGGTTTCTGTGACCTGGCTTTGGGTTCTGTGAGCCGGATTTGGTTTCTGTGATCCAGCTTTGGTTTCTGTGACCCGGCTTTGGTTTCTATGACCCGGCTTTGGTTTCTGTGACCCGGCTTTGGTTTCTGTGACCCGGCTTTGGTTTCTGTGACCCGGCTTTGGTTTCTGTGACCCGGCTTTGGTTTCTATGACCGGGCTTTAGTTTCTGTGACCCGGCTTTGGTTTCTGTGACCCAGCTTTGGTTTACGTGACACGGCTTTGGTTTCTGAGACCCGGCTTTGGTTTCTGTGACCCGGTTGTGGTTTCTGTGACCTGGCTGTAGTTTCTGTGACCCGGCTTTAGTTTCTGTGACCGGGCTTTGGTTTCTCTGACTTGGCTTTGGTTTCTATGACCCAGGTTTTGTTTCTGTGACCCGGCTTTGGTTTGTGTGGCCCGGCTTTGGTTTATGTGACCCAGCTTTGTTTTCTGTGACCCGGCTTTGGTTTCTATGACCCGACTTTGGTTTCTGTGACCTGGCTTTGGTTAATGTGACCCAGCTCTGCTTTCTATGACCCGGCTTTGGTTTCTGTGACCCGGCTTTGGTTTCTGTGACCCGGCTTTGGTTTCTGTGACCAGGCTTTAGTTTCTGTTTCCCGGCTTTGGCTTCTATGACCCGGCTTTGGTTTTTGTAACCCAGCTTTGGTTTCTGTGACCCGGCTTTGGTTTCTGTGACCTGGCTTTGGTTTCTTTGACCCGGCTTTGGTTTCTCTGTCCCGGCTTGGTTTCTGTGGCCGGGCTTTGGTTTCTGTGACCTGGCTTTGGTTTCTGTGACCCAGCTTTGGTTTCTGTGACCCCGCTTTTGTTTCTGTGACCTGGCTCTGGTTTTTTTCACCCGGTTTTGTTTTCTGGGACACGGCGTTGATTTATGTGTCCCGGCTGTGGATTTTGTGACCCGACTTTGGTTCCTGTGACCCGGCTCTGGTTTTTATGACCTGGATTTGGTTCCTGTGATCCGGCTTTGTGCGACCCGGCTCTGGTTTATGTGACCCGGCTTTGGTTTCTATGACCCGGCTTTGGTTTCTCTGACCTGGCTTTGGTTTCTGTGACCCGGCTTTGGTTTCTGTGACCCAGCTTTGGTTTCTATGACCCGGCTTTGTTTTCTGTAACCCGGCTTTGGTTTCTCTGACCTGGCTTTGGTTTCTGTGACCCGGCTTTGGTTTCTGTGACCCAGCTTTGGTTTCTATGACCCGGCTTTGTTTTCTGTAACCCGGCTTTGGTTTCTGTGACCCTGCTTTGGTTTCTGTGACCCGGCTTTGGTTTCTGTGACCCAGCTTTGGTTTACGTGACAAGGCTTTGGTTTCTGAGACCTGGCTTTGGTTTCTATGACCCGGTTTTGGTTTCTGTGATCTGGCTTTAGTTTCTATGCCCCGGCTTTAGTTTCTGTGACCCAGCTTTGGTTTCTGTGACTTGGCTTTGGTTTCTGTGACCCGGCTTTGGTTTCTGTGACCCGGCTTTGGTTTGTGTGGCCCGGCTTTGGTTTCTGTGACCCGGCTTTGGTTTCTATGACCCAGCTTTGGTTTCTGTGACCCGGCTTTGGTTTCTGTGACCTGGCTTTGGTTTCTGTGACCCCGCTTGGGTGTACGTGACCCGGGTTGGTTTCTGTGACCCGGCTTTAGTTTATGTGACCCGGCTTTAGTTTATGTGACCCGGCTTTAGTTTATGTGACCCGGCTTTAGTTTATGTGACCCGGCTTTAGTTTATGTGACCCGGCTTTAGTTTATGTGACCCGGCTTTGGTTTTTGTGACCTGGCTTTGGTTTCTGTGACCTCGCTTTGGTTACTGTGACCCGGCTCTAGTTTTTGTGACTCGGCTTTGGTTTCTGTGACCCGGCTTTGGTTTTTGTGACCCCGCTTCGGTTTCTCTGACCAGGCTCTGGTTTTTCTGACCCGGCTTTCATTTCTGTGACCCGGCGTTGGTTTCGGTGACCCAGCTTTGGATTCTGTGACCTGGCTTTGGTTCCTGTGACCCGGCTTGGGTTTTTATGACCTGGATTTCGTTTCTGTAATCCGGCTTTGTGCGACCCGGCTCTGGTTTCTGTGACCCGGCTTTGGTTTCTGTAACCCGGATTTGGTTTTGTGTGACCCGGTTGTGGTTTCTGTGACCTGGCTTTAGTTTATGTGACCCGGCTTTAGTTTATGTGACCCGGCTTTGGTTTCTGTGACTTGGCTCTGGTTTCTGTGACACGGCTTTGGTTTCTGTGACCCGGCTTTGGTTTCTGTGACTTGGCTCTGGTTTCTGTGACACGGCTTTGGTTTTTGTGACCCGGCTTTGGTTTGTTTGGCCCGGCTTTGGTTTCTGTGACCCGGCCCAGCTCGAGTTTCTGTTTCCCAGCTTTGGTTTCTGTGACCTGGCTTTGGTTTCTGCGACCCGGCTTTGGATTCTGTGACCTGGCTTAGGTTTTTATGACCCGGGTTCGGTTTTTGTGACCCAGGTTTGGTTTCTGTGACATGGGTTTGGTTTCTGTGATCTCGCTTTGGTTTTTGTGACCCAGCTTTGGTTTCTATGACACGGCTTTGGTTTCTGTGACCCGGCTTTGGTTTCTGTGACCCAACTTTGTTTTCTGTGACCCGACTTTGGGTTCTGTGACCCGGCTTTGGATTCTGTGACCCGGCTTTCATTTATGTGATCCGGCTTTTGTGTGTGTGACTCGGCTTTGGTTTCTGTGACCCGGCTTTGGTTTCTGTGACCCGACTTTGGTTTCTGTGACCCGGCTTTGGTTGCTGTGACCCGGCTTTGGTTTCTGTGACCGAGCTTTGGTTTCTGTGACTCGGCTTTGGTTTCTGTGACCCGGCTTTGGATTCTGTGACCCGGCTTTGGTTTCTCTGACCCGGCTTTGGTTTCTGTGACCCGACTTTGGTTTCTGTGACCCGGCTTTGGTTTCTGTGACCCGGCTTTGGTTTCTGTGACCCGGCTTTGGTTTCTCTGACCCGGCTTTGGTTTCTGTGACCCAACTTTGGCTTCTGTGACCAGGCTTTAGTTTCGGTGACCCGGCTTTGGTTTCTAAGGCCCGGCTTTGGTTTACATGACACGGCTGTGGTTTCTGAGACCCGGCTTTGGTTTCTGTGACCTGGTTGTGGTTTCTGTGACCTGGCTTTAGTTTCTGTGATCCGGCTTTAGCTTCTGCGACCCGGCTTTGGTACCTGTGATCCGGCTTTGGTTTGGGTAGCCCGGCTTTGGTTTCTGTGACCCGGCTTTGGTTTCTCTGACCCGGCTTTGGTTTCTGTGACCCGGCTTTGGTCTCTGTGACCCGGCTCTAGTTTTTGTTTCCCGGCTTTGGCTTCTGTGACCCTGCTTTGGTTTTTGTAACCCAGCTTTGGTTTCTGTGACCCGGCTTTGGTTTCTGTGACCTGGCTTTGGTTTCTCTGACCTGGCTTTGGTTTCTGTGACCCGGCTTGGTTTCTGTGACCTGGCTTTGGTTTCTGTGATCCGGCTTTGGTTTCTGTGACCCGGCTTCGGTTTCTGTGACCCGGCTTTTGTTTTTGTGACCTGGATCTGGTTTTTTGGACCGGCTTTGGTTTCTGTGATCCGGCTTTGGTTTCTCTGACCTGGCTTTGATTTGTGTGACCCGGCTCTGCTTTCTGTGACCCGGCTTTAGTTTCTATGACCCGGCTTTGGTTACTATGATACGGCTTTCGTTTCTGCGATCCGGCTTTGTTGTCTGTGACCCAGCTTTGGTTCCTGTGACCCGGCTTTGGTTACAGTGATCCAGCTTTGGTAACTGTGATCCGGCTTCGGTTTCACTGACCCGGCTTTGGTTTGTGTGACGTGGCTTTGGTTTCTGTGACTCGGCTTTGGTTTCTGTGACGCGGCTTTGGTTTCTGTGACGCGGCTTTGGTTTCTGTGACGCGGCTTTGGTTTCTGTGACGCGGCTTTGGTTTCTGTGACGCGGCTTTGGTTTCTGTGACGCGGCTTTGGTTTCTGTGACGCGGCTTTGGTTTCTGTGACGCGGCTTTGGTTTCTGTGACGCGGCTTTGGTTTCTGTGACGCGGCTTTGGTTTCTGTGACGCGGCTTTGGTTTCTGTGACGCGGCTTTGGTTTCTGTGACCCGGCTTTGGTTTCTGTGACCCGGCTTTGGTTTTTGTGACCCGGCTTTGGTTTCTGTGACCCGGCTTTGGATTATGTGACCCGGCTCTGGTTTCTGTGACCTGGCTTTGGTTTTTGTCACCCGACTTTCGTTTCTGTTACCCGGCTTTGGTTTCTGTGACCCGGCTTTGGTTTCTGTGACCCGGCTTTGGTTTCTGTGACCCAGCTTTAGTTACTATGACCCGGTTTTGGTTTCTGTGACCCGGCTTTGGTTTACGTGACACGGCTTTGGTTTCTGAGACCTGGCTTTGGTTTCTATGACCTGGTTTTGGTTTCTGTGACGAGGCAAAGAGTTGCGAGAAGAGGGTGGCGAAGCAAATATGGCAAGAGCGAGCAGAGCGAGAGCACGGCGGCGAAGCCGCTAAACCAAAGGGAAAGGGATGGAGAGAACTGTTCTGGTTAACACAAGGGAATGACCATTCTCGGTATAAAAGGACAGAACAGGACACACATACACAGCAAACGGCTTCTTTCCGCTAGCCGGACGCAAATGACAAGTGTCACTTTATTAGGGGATGACTTGGTTTGTCGGTCGTAACAGTCAGGTCGACCGATGGACCGTTGCCAAGTTGATTCGGGGCGGGGACCTGAACCTTTATTGAGAACTTGGTTTTCCGAGCAGTGGCCTCTGTCGGATTCTATCTGTTTTCCGACAGTTTCTGTCGTTTCTGTGACCCAGCTTTGGTTTCTGTGAACCGACTTTGGTTTCTATGACCCGACTTTGGTGTCTTTGACCGGGCTTTGGATCCTGTGACCTGGCCTTGGTTTCTGTGACCAGGCTTTGGTTTCAGTGACCCGGCTTTGGTTTTTGTGGTCTGGCTTTGGTTTGCGTGACCCCGCTTTGGTTTCCGTGACCCGGCTTTGCGTTCTGTTACCCAGCTTTGGTCTCTATAATCCGGCTTTGCTTTCTGGGATCCGGCTTTAGTTCATGTGACCCGTCTTTGGTTTTTGTGACCCGGCTTTGGTTTCTGTGACCCGGCTTTGGTTTCTGCGACCCGGCTTTGGTTTCAGTGACCTGGCTTTGGTGTGACTCGGCTTTGGTTTATGTGACCCAGCCTTGGTTTCTGTGACCCGGCTTTGGTTTCTGTGACCCGGCTTTGGTTTCTCTGACCCGGCTTTGGTTTCTGTGACCCGGCTTTGGTTTCTGTGACCCGGCTTTGGTTTCTGTGACGCGACTTTTGTTTCTGTGACCCAGCTTTTGTTCTTGTGACCCGACTTTTCTTTCTGTTACTCGGATTTTGTTTCTGTGACCTGTGAGAAAAATACAATGACTGGAAGCAGCAAGAGTAGAAGCAAGCTGGAGCAATGGAACATGCGGGAACTAGGTGGCAACGTGACGGAAGCAGAAAGGTGAACGCAAACCCAAGGAGTTAGTCCCTGAGCCTTGAGAGAGACGAGGCGCCGGGACTCCAAGGTATACAGGAGGAGTGGAGGTCGAAGCGAGTGATGCAAGGAGGTTGAGAGAAGAAGTGATGGTGACAAAGCGAAGAGCTGCGACACAAGAGTGGTGGACAAAAGACAATGGGAGCGAGTAAAGCGAAAGCACGACAGTGAAGCTGCGGAACCAGAGGGAACATGATGAGCATAATTGTTCTGGTTAACTCAAGGGAATGAACCTCTTTGGTATAAAAGGACAGAACAAGACAAAAATGAGCAGAGCAACGGCTTCTTTCCGCTAGCCGGACGCGGATGACAGATATCACTTTATTGGGGGATGAATTGACACATCCAACTCAACGGTCAGTCGGACCGAGAGCCGTTAGGTCAAGGTGGTTCGGTCTCGGACCTGAATCGTTATTGAGAAAGTAGGAATAACTCTTGTCGGAGTCTCTGCTTTCCAACAGACCCCTTGAGTCCGACAAGAGTTAATAGTTGCATTTCTCCCAATCTCCAAGAAGTTGACCATTGCAGTGTTCAAGGAGACCTTTCCACATGGCGTGCAGGTCATCGGGATGAGCTGACACTAGGTGGTGAAGGTCTCTGGCCATGAAGTGCCACAGCCAGGTTCTGAGACCGTAGTCAAGGCTGTCCTACTTTCTGGTCATCTCAGCTGGGGAGCAGCGCC
The DNA here is from genome assembly GCA_023375785.1 of Penium margaritaceum. NCBI lineage: Eukaryota > Viridiplantae > Streptophyta > Zygnematophyceae > Desmidiales > Peniaceae > Penium > Penium margaritaceum. The sequence continues at coordinate 175,079 of SZWC01003755.1, forward strand.
TGCCGAGATATTTAGGTCTTCCAAGGAGGGCATTTGTCGTTGCAAATACACCTATGAGCTCTGGGTAGAGGAGGGTGTAGATTTGTGTCTGCCACTCCTTGATGTTGCTTTCTTGTTTGTAGATGATTTTGACAGCTTGTCCTTGTCCAACTGTTGAGGGAGCAGGAGAGGGTGCTGGAGAGTCCTCTGCCACTAGCTCTTCTACCTCTTCTTCTTCATCTGGTTCCACCAAATCAATCTTGAGGTAGGGTCTGGAGTTGAGCGCGTTGGATAGAGGTGGAACATCGGGATTTTCTCGACAGGAGAGGGTGATCCACCGCCGCTTTCATGCTTCTTGCTGCACACTGAACCAGAGCTCTGGTCCACTTCGTGCAGTTGTGCGTAAATGATGGAATGACATATCCACGAGGTTGAAGCGATGTCCCCAGATCAGGAGGAAGGTTGCATGATAAAGGTGTGGAGGATGCTAGGGAGTGCGTTGATGCTCGTAGGCGCCAAGAAGAAAATCGAAAACACGGTATTCCTGGATGAAGATGGTCATGGTCACAGTCAGCACTGTATGTGACCAGCTGTAGATATTGCTTCTTTATTCCTCAAGAGTGGGGTAGCTGTGCAAAGGATTTGCCATGGTGATAGTGTTAGAAGGGTAGGAGGGTGATGCTGAGGGAGCTGACAGTTGCGAGATACAGGGGTGAAACCTTGTATAGGAGGTTGCAATGAGAGCACAGGTCGTCCCGAGACTGGCAACGTGTACGGAGCGGAAGATGATGAGCGGATGAGACCGGAGGAGCGATAGATGGCGAAGTGGGCGCAGGGGTGAAACCACGTACGCTGCGGAAGTTTCGGCGTACGCACAGGTCGTCGCGGGGCGGGCGATGCGACCGAGCAGATCCTTGTGCAGAGCAAAGGATGAAGGCGGATGATGGAGGAGGAATTCTTGTACGACAGAGTGGGCGCAAGGGTGGAACCACGTGCGCTGTTGAAATAGGGGAGGTAGAATGTGGCAAGGGGAGGGTAGGTGCCAACACGCTTCGAGAAATCTAAAGCCAGCTTGGATGCAAGCTGCTGCGAAGCGGGCAGCAAGCTCGCCAGGTCCTTGTGTTGGCCACAGATGCAGATGATGTGCGAGCAGAAGCTGATGAAATAGAAGTGGGCGCAGGGGCAAAACCACGTGCGCTACGGACGTTTTCAGCATGGACGCAGGTCGTCGCGAAGCGTACGATGCGACTGGGCGGATCCTTGTGCCGAGCGGATGATGCGGAAGCAAAACGGGAGGAGGCGGAGGCGGCAGATAGCTGAGTGGGTGCAGGGGCGGAACCACGTACGCGGCTAAGTAGAGGGGTAGAGTGTGGTAAGGGGAAGGCAGGTGCCAATGCGCCGCAAGATATCTGCTGTTGGCATGGATGCAGGCTGCTACGAAGCGGGCATTGAGCTCGTGCAGGTCCTTGTACTGGCCGCAGATGTGGATGATGAGCAAGCAAAAGCTAATGAAATAGGAGTGGGCGTAGGGGCGGAACCTCGTAAGTTGTGGAAGTTTTCAGCGTGGATGCATGTCGTCGCAAAGTGATGCGACCGGGCAGATCCTTGTGCCGAGCGGATGATGCAGAAGCCAAACGGGAGGAGGCAGCTAACGGCTGAGTGGGCACAGGGGTGGAACCATGTGCGTTGCAGATGACGGTGATGCAGATTGATGCAGAGGCGGCACGGATGATGTTGATGACGACGGGTGGCTCGAGAAAGGCAGATGAGGCTGGAGGTTGGAATGGAAACGACGAGGAGGACGGACGGCAACAGATGAAGAAGGAGAAGGCTGATGAAGAGGAGGAGCGCGTGGCGGAGGCGGACGGTAGGGGTCACGGCAGGCAGAAACTGGCAGCGCGGTCAGACGGGTTGAGGGTGACAACCAATTGCTCTGATTGCAGGAGAGTGACGGCTTGTTCCCCAGTTGGCCCGAGACCGACAGGCAAGAAGACTGGTGGTGTCTGATGTCCTAATTGTTGGAGGAAGTCGGTTGTGATAGAGGGAGTCGTGCGACGAGCAGGGCCACTATTCCGCAGATGTCAAGAGAGTGACGGTTGTTCCCCACTTGGCTCAAAATGGGAGCAGGAAGACTGGTGGTGTCCGATGTCCAGACGGCGGGAGTCACACTACTGCTGCTGACGATGCGAGGAGGCGGTGCGAGGACGCGGCTTGAAAGGCAGCATGCAGAGGAGCTAAGGAGGTTGAGACTGATGTAGTAGAGGCGTCTGATGAGAGATGAGCAAGGCGGAGGCACTTGCGGCGGCTAAGGTGATGAGAGGTAGTGGATTGCAGAAGACAGGATGCTTCTCAGAAGTTGACAGTAGGTGGTGGCTCGGGAGCTACTTACAGCTGTTGCGGACGGCAGGTCACCAATTATCGGCCACGGGCGCGGAATGGACGCAGGGCTTTCTCAGGATGATGAGACGTTTCTTCAGCGCGAGGAGCACTTCAAGCGGTCCTGCTGATGTCAGCTGCAGACAAAGCGGGGAGGTACGAGGTGACGATGGCGGCGGCGGGGAAGTGCAGATCCAAGAGGCACAGTAGCGATGGCGGCAGGGCGATGACTCGGTCATGGGGCACCAGGTGATGTCACCTAATGCTCTCATACCATGTCAAAATAATGCAATGACTGGAATCAGCAAGAGCAGAAGCAAGCAGGAGCAATGGAGCATGCGGGAACTTGGTGGCAACATGACGGAAGCAGAAAGGTGAACACAAACCCAAGGAATTAGTCCCAGAGCCTTGAGAGAGATGAAGCGCCGGGACTCCAATGTACACAAGAGGAGAGGAGGTCAAAGCGAGTGATGCAAGGACGTTAAGAGAAGAAGCGATGGTAACGAAGCAAAGAAGTGCGACACAATAGTGGTGGGCAAAAGACAGTGGAAGCAAGTAGAGTGAGAGCACGGCGGCAAAGCCGTGGAACCAAAGGGAATAGGATGAGCAGAACTGTTCTGGTTAACTCGAGGGAATGAACCTCCTTGGTATAAAAGGAAAGAACAGGACAAAATTGAGCAAAGCAATGACTTATTTCTGCTAGCCGGACATGGGTGAGAGATTGTCACTTTATTAGGCGATGACTTGACACATCGAACTCAACGCAGTGTTGACATTGATACCACGCTACCACGAACATCGATGCTACCTCGACACATCGATGTAGCCAAACAGCCACCTCGATGTGACCAACCCGGGAGGGGGGTCATTTTCACATCCCAACACATGAGAAATGTGGGAAATCTCAGGAGGATCAATTACTATGTCACTCTCAAAACACAATGTAGACCTCAAAATTTGCCCTTTTTCATGACATGTCTTTTGTAGCACTTAGTCACATTACACTTAGGCAAATTTGCATACATTGTGCACAGTGCTGCAGTGTTCACATGCACTTGGACACTTGTTATTTCTCACACAATGCACCATGAATCATTCCACAAGCAATGGCTCATTGAAAGTGAACACATGTCATGGCTGGAAAGAGAATGGTGGTCATTGATTGTAATGAAAGAAAGAAGTACAATGGAGAAGGCCTAGCAAGCAATGCTAGGCTACACTCCTATGCCTACTTCTTTGACCACTGGACACACTTTGAGGCCTTTGCTGCTGCTGTTGTGCCCCCTTGCACCTGAACCGCGCTTGCTAGGACGGTTTCCACTAGCAGGAGCTGCACCCCCTGCATTGTCAACAGTTGATGCAGGTTTGGTGGTCACAGCTGCAGCGGCTCCGCCTGCTGCAATAGATTCTCCCCCTGCAGTACATTCTCCCTCTGCGGCAGCAGTGACTGAACCAGCACCCTCTTCCTCCTCCTCCTTCTCTACATCCTCCTCCACTCCTGTGCCACCCTGTCCACCAGCTGGAGCTTGCACTTTCTCCTGTTCACGGATGCGGACTGTGCGTGCATGAGGCAGGCCTTGTAGCTCACTCACGGTCCTAACACTTGCCAACACTTCCACCACATCATCGTCCTCCCCACCTACAACCAACTGCTCCTCCTCATCCTCCCCCTCCTCATCGTCACTCTCTCCATCACTCTCGGGTTCACTCAGGAGCTCGGCCTCTTCATCCACGTTCTCCCCGTCGTCCTCACTGTCCTCCCCCTCAGCCTCGGACTGTGTTATTGCTGGTGCAATGTGTGCTGCCGCCCTCCTTTGTGTGCGCCCGTACTGCTTCCGAAGGTGCACATTGCAGCGCACGAGGAGCTCCAAAGTGGTCACGTTGAGGCGGTTTCTCCTGGCTGTGTGTACGAGCTCATGCGTTGAAAATACACGCTCACATTCAGAAGATGAGCATGGTTGAGAGAGGACTTTGAGAGCAAGGTCTCTGAGCACAGGCAAGTAGCTCATGTGGTTGACGTGCCACTCCACAGCTGTCATCGTCCTACACTTCACTTTGGCCACAGCAGCACAAGCTTTAGCATTCTTGCGGGGAGTGATGAGTGGGTTGGCCTCGAGCATGACCTGTCCCCTCTGGAAAGCTCCAATCTGCTGCATGATGTCATCATGCTTCTCCTCTGGCACCAAAGCATCAACCAAGGAATCCCATGCCTGCATGGTGGTTGAGCATGTTGACAAGTCATTGCCAAGATGCTCGGGGTGCAGGCGCCTTGCTGCGGTATAGAGAGGGCAAGCCATGTCCTTGGTCCACCTGTGCTCCAACCGTCCCAGTGCAAAGTTGACCTGCGCCTGTGCCACCTTCCGGGCCTTCTTGCCTTTCCTCACACTGAGTGCCCTGATCTCCTCGGTGTAGTCCAACAGTCCCACATAAATCTCCCCAGCCCCACCTCCTGGTCTGTTCGCAACCCTCAGCACCCGTACCAGTGGCTCAAGGAAGTATCGCATCTGCCGTACCTGTACCCAAAAGACTTTTCTCCTCACAATGCGCCTCACCTCTCTCTTCCTAGACCTGAAGTTGGCATCCCTCTTGGAGCCAATCTGCTTCCAGCTGTCACTGTTCACCAATGTCTCCAGGTCTGTCCTCACCTCCAACAGCCGTTCCACCATGGACGAGACTGACGCAAACCTCGTGTCACACCGGTTCACCAGCATTTCACCACCTGTCCGCTCCTTCAGCCACGTGCGGTACATTGCATTGTTGCGCCAAAAGGAGATGATTTTCTCACACCTGCCAATCAAGCTTGCCCCCCACGCACTCTTCCCAATGTCTTTCATCACAGGATCAACATTGTGGGCACAGCAGCCCTGGAAGAAGAGCTTTGGATACTTGATAGAAAGATCCTGGAAAGCACGCTTATTCACAGATGTGTTGTCACAAATGACAGACACAACAACATCATCACCCACAGCCTCAATGGCAGCCTCTATCATTGAGGCTGTGTGGTCTGCATCTCTGGTGAGTCCAGAGGAATCTCGGGAGAAAATGTGGACTGACCCCATGGCATTGAATGCCATGACGTTATAGATTGGCCTGACCTGTCGGTCAGACTACTCTTCCACTGCAAGACTCGTGCCATAGATGCTCCATCCCTGTTTCAACGGGGCATCTAGCGCTTCTAGCTCCCTATCAAGCCTCGGGAGCAGCTCCTTCACCACAGTTGTCCTACTTGGAAGCCGGAAACTGGAAGTGGGTTTCTTGCCGTTCCTGATCACTTCAAGCAAGACAGGATCCCGACAGAAAGAAATGGGAGAAGCACGAATAGCCATGAGCTTAACAACAGAGAGTTGACACCTGTCATTGTCAGCCTTGGCCGTATGCTCAGACATGGTGGACTGCCTGAAAGATGCTGCCTTTGCAACATCAAAAAGAAGGACCTCACCCTCAAGATGGGTACTGCCGGGCGTATGGTTCTGTGCAGTTCCCTTGTCCATCCCTGCCCGTCCACCACCCTCCTCATCCTCACCGTCAGTCTTAATGTGCATGCCTTCAAGAGCAGCCTGCTGGTCCCTCTCACGCTGCTCCCAAAGCTTCACCCACTACACAGCTTTGTCCTTGGTCCCCCACTCCTCACCCTCACCCTTGTATAGTTTCACACTGTAAGGCTGCCATCCCGGAGGAGGAGGAGGGTGACGTTCAAGTTCAAGAACGTCCCTGCACGTCGGTGGAGGGTGCAGACATGTCTTGATGTTCTTGTTCTCCTCACCGAAATGGCCACGGATGCGATCGCACATCCCGGAAACCTCCTTCGCACAGGCACCACACTTGAAGCCCGCTTTCTTGGCTGCCGTCGGCCACTTCTCAATGTGCTTTGACAGCTCCTTTGTCAAGTAGTCACCGGTCAGAGGGCGTTTTTTGGGGGGGTTCCACTTGGAAGCGTCAAACTGGGAGGATGCAGCCGGCGAGGACCGCACGGTTTCGGCGGTGGAGGCGGCTGCACTACACCCTATAGCACTTGTGGAAGCCATGGCGTCAGGCCTGCCAGACGCAAAGTTTTGGTGACGGACAGCGATGAGGGCTCTCAGTTGTGACTCGCAAGGTGCGGGTCACGCCGTGACTCGCATGGCGGTGACGCCGTGACAGAGTCACGGTGGTGAGTGATCATCCAAAACTAGCTTGGGTACGGTGAACCGGTACGTTAGAGGGGAACCGTGGAGGCCCTCCACGGTTCCCGGGGGGAGGGGAGGGCCCCTCCCCCCCCCCCTCATCACATCACATGACAAGTCAACCCGGTAAGGTTTGACCTTCAAACCCACATTGTTGGATGTGTCGAGCATGCAGGTTCATGCCCTCAGGCATGATGCGGCACAACTGGCTGTCATTAACCTAGCCTGTAATGGACAGCATGGACGATTGGCCTAGCAAAATGGCTGCATTTGACTGGTAAATGAAAACATCATCCCATGTGGCATGAATCTAGGTAATAGATTCCTGGCAAGGTGATCATGTAGCCATGCCTCTTCACTGGTGACGTGGCGTCATAACATCATGAACAGAAAAATAGAAAAAAATCGGAAAACAAATGTCGGGTGTTGATACCGGCGGGTTTAAGCCGATCTGCCGTGTGGGTAATTCCCACTCTTCGGCCAGCCAGAATCCGCCTCTGGACGACCCCGGGTGCCCCCACGCCTGCTACATCGCCTCGATATAGCATTGATGTGAGTCGCCGTACCAAGGTCGCGGCAGGGGCCCTACAACGAACATCGGGAGCAACACTGACTCAACGGTCAATCAGACTGAGAGCCGTTAGGTCAACGTGGTTCGGTCTCAGACCTGAACCGTTATTGAGAAAGTTGCGATAACTCTTGTCGGAGTCTCTGCTTTCCAACATGACCCGGCTTTCATTTCTGTGACCAGGCTTTTGTTTCTGTGACCCGACATTCGTTTCTGTGACCTGGCTTTCGTTTCTCTGACCCGGCTTTCGTTTCTGTGACCTGGATTTCGTTTCTGTGACCCGGCTTTGGTTTCTGTGACTCGGCTTTAGTTTATGTGACCCGGATTGGTTTCTGTAACCCGGCTTTGGTTTCTGTGACACGGCTTTGGTTTCTGTGACCCGGCTTTGGTTTCTCTGATCTGGCTTTGGTTTTTGTAACCGGGCTTTGGTTTCCGTAACCCGGCTATGGTTTTTGTGACCCGGCTTTGGCTTCTGTGACCCAGTTTTGGTTTCTGTGACCCGGCTTTGGTTTCTGTGACCCAGCCTTGGTTTCCGTGACCCGGCTTTGGTTTCTGTGACCCGGCCTTGGTTTATGTGACCCAGCTTTGATTTCTGTGACCCGGCTTTAGTTTTTGTGACCCCGCTTTGCTTCCTGTGACCTGGCTTTGGTTTCTGTGACCCGGCTTTGGTTTCTGTCACCTCGCTTTGGTTTCTGTGACCTGGCTTAGGTTTTTGTGACTGGGCTTTGATTTCTGTGACCCACCTTTGGTTTTTGTGACCCGGCTTTGGTTTCTGTGACCCGGCTTTGGTTTTTGTGACCTGGCTTTGGTTTATGTAACCTGGCTTTGGTTTCTGTGACCCGGCTTTGGTTTCTGTGACCCGGCTTTGATTTCTGTGACCCACCTTTGGTTTTTGTGACCCGGCTTTGGTTTCTGTGACCCGGCTTTGGTTTTTGTGACCTGGCTTTGGTTTATGTAACCTGGCTTTGGTTTCTGTGACCCGGCTTTGGTTTCTGAGAACCGGCTTTGGTTTCTGTAACCCGGCTTTGGTTTCTGTGACCCGGCTCTGGTTTCTGTGACCCGTCTTTGATTTCTGTGACTCGGCTTTGGTTTCTGTGACCCAGCTTTAGTTTCTGTGACCCGGCTTTCGTTTCTGTGACCCAGCGTTCGTTTCTGTGACGCGGCTTTCATTTCTGTGACCAGGCATTCGTTTCTTTGACTCGGCTTTCGTTTTTGTGTCCCGGCTTTTGTTTCTGTGACCCGGCTTTCGTTTCTGTGACCCCGCTTTAGTTTCTGTGACCGAGCTTTGGTTTCTGTGACCCGGCTTTGGTTTCTGTGACCCGGCATTGGTGTCTGTGATCCGGCTTTGGTTTCTGTGACCTGGCTTTGGTTTCTGTGACCTGGCTTTGGTTTTTGTGACTCGGCTTTGGTTTTTGTGACCCGGCTTTGGTTTCTATGACCCGGCGTTCGTTTTTGTGACCCCGCTTTGGTTTCTGTGACACGGCTTAGGTTTTTGTGACCCGGCTTTGGTTTATGTGACCCGGCTTTAGTTTCTCTGACCTGGCTTTGGTTTCTGTGACCCGGCTTTGGTTTCTGTGACCCGGCTTTGGTTTCTGTGACCGGGCTTTGGTTTCTGTGACCCGGCTTTGGTTTCTGTGACCCGGCTTTGGTTGCTGTGACCCGGCTTTGGTTTCTGTGA
>SZWC01003756.1:1718-22622 GCA_023375785.1 Penium margaritaceum
TATCTATCTATGTATCTATCTATCTATCTATCTATCTATCTATCTACCTATCTATCTATCTATCTATCTATCTATCTCTCTATCTATCTATGTATCTATCTATGTATCTATCTATCTATCTATCTATCTATCTATCTATCTATCTATCTATCTATCTATCTATCTATCTATCTATCTATCTATCTATCTATCTATCTATCTATCTAGCTTGCTAGATGCATACATATATCGTGCAACGCAGCCACAGGCGGCGGCATCGCAGGGGGCTCTCAAGGGGCTTCCAAAGGGGGTGGTCCCGGACAGCCCTGGTTCTGGGGCCACGTCTGAGTGGGCCTGCTATATCAGCAGGTCTCTGCGGTCCCGGTAAACCAGATTTTGCCACGTGGCGTACCTCAGCGGCTGCACACGCCACGTCATCGACCCGCCCACGTCACCCACACCTACCGGATAGCACAGGGCATCGTTTGAGGGTACCAGCGGGTAGCCCTTGGAAAGGGCTTCACACCGGGCCTACTCCGGCTCCGCCACGTAGCACACAGAGGGAGTGAGTGGCAAAAAAGCCCGGCGGATTGCAGACGTCAGCATTTCCGCCGGGCCATGGCGGGCCCGCTCTGCCTCTATGGTGTACCATTCGAGGTAAGAGTGGGCCCGTTGGATAGCCCTAGCCGTGGGCTTTCCAACGGGCCCACTCCCGCCCTGCCACGTGGCGGGAGTGGGGAGCGAGAGGGAGAAANCCTGCTATATCAGCAGGTCTCTGCGGTCCCGGTAAACCAGGTTTTGCCACGTGGCGTACCTCAGCGGCTGCACACGCCACGTCATCGACCCGCCCACGTCACCCACACCTACCGGATAGCACAGGGCATCGTTTGAGGGTACCAGCGGGTAGCCCTTGGAGAGGGCTTCACACCGGGCCTACTCCGGCTCCGCCACGTAGCACACAGAGGGAGTGAGTGGCAAAAAAGCCCGGCGGATTGCAGACGTCAGCATTTCCGCCGGGCCATGGCGGGCCCGCTCTGCCTCTATGGTGTACCATTCGAGGTAAGAGTGGGCCCGTTGGATAGCCCTAGCCGTGGGCTTTCCAACGGGCCCACTCCCGCCCTGCCACGTGGCGGGAGTGGGGAGCGAGAGGGAGAAAGGGGGGGCGGCAAACCCCTCAAGGTGGGATTGGGCGACACCTACGACGGGCTGCCGCCCCACGAGTGACGGCCGGGGGATGCCACGCAGCAGGCAGCAGCGAGGGGGGGGGCCACCCCCTCTCCCTCTGCTCCTCGCCCCAATCCCTCAATTGGGGGGAGGGGGGAGGTGGTCAGCGGGGGGAGCAAGCGGAAGGCGGCCGGCGGGAGCGAGGCTCAATCGACGGCCACTAGACGGCGGACGACGGAGGAGGAGGGGGCAAGCAGCAAGGGGGGGCCATCTGGCCGATCGACGGCCCAGGAGACAACTCCATGGGGCCGTCGATCCTAGTCATTGGCGAGACAAGGTGGGGAGGGGGTCCCCTCTTGCTTCCCCGGCTAGAGGAGCCCCTACCCGGTGGGGGCCCTCGATTTTTTTGAGGTACCCACCCGGATGGGGGGTCCACGAAATATCCAAAGGGGGTACTTCTGCAATACCCGGGGTACCCGACAACAACCGAACTCCTTCCCTCACCAAAAACAACTCCAACGGCGCCGATTTTCACACCAAAAAATCAAGAAAACAATAGAGCACAGCATCCCATTCCAGTGAACCCCCAGGCTCCTGCCCTCATCGCCATCACCTCCAGCAAAGAAACCCCCCCTCCAACCACCCACAACCCCGCCGGCGGAGGCCCCAGCGGTCGAGTTCAAAGAAGTGGAAAAACCGAAACCACCACTGCGGCCAGCTCGCAGCAGATACAAGACGACGGTGAAAGGGCCACGGAGCTGGCAAAAGAAGCAAGCAGAGATCCGAGCAGCATAGCAGGAGAGAGTACAACGACTGGCGGTCAGCGAGGCGTGACAACAGGCGACACCGGACTTTGTAGAGGCAAGTCAAGAGCAGGAGAGGGGAGAGGGGGATGGTAGCCCCACGACGAGTATGGAGGCGGACCGAGAAAAGGTCATACTTGGGAGACAAGGCGAGGAGGACAGAGGGGAGGAGGATGCAGTAGGTAGGAAGGAAAAATGGGAGAGACAGGATGGATACAGGTCAGCAGGACACCGACTGAGACTAAGGAGCGACAGGACCACAGTATTGAGGACGGGGCTGGGGATAGACAACAACCTGCCACGAGCGGAAAGGGAAAGGGGAACGATGAGAAGGCAAGCGGACAGGTAGAGACAAAGGTTGCGGGGGTGAGGGTGGAGGTTGAGCCCTTAGGGAGGGGCCCGAAGGAGAAAGACGAGGACCGGAGGAAGACGACGGGAGCTGATACAAGCCAAAGCGGAGTAGAAGAAAGGTACCCAAGAAACCCACCCCAATGGGAAGATTACCGCGACCAACGAGGGTGGGTAGAGATGGCGCAAAAACTATGGGAGGAGGTGGTCCTGGCATGCGGTGCGATGCAAGAGGACACCAGCGACAGGATCTGAGGACTGTTCCTCCGCTACGACGAGGTTATGGGCTGCCACTTCACCGGCCTCCAGGGTCAGACGGACGCCCTCCGACAGGAACTGCAACGGGTCCAGATGGCGCAGGTAGTGTCAGAATTGCGTGTGCAAGAGTTATACAAATCTACGCGCAAGGTGCAGGCTGCAGTCACAGCCCAGGCAAGGGGGAGGGAGCAGGACCAGCTGGAGGACGAGCGAGTGCGACGGGAGGTCGTCAGGGGATGTGACACTTTGCGCGATGCGGCACTGGGTGTGCTCGACCAGTAGCAGAGAGGACTTGGGAAACTTGCGGGGGCCCTGACGGTGCAGTGGGCACTGTCTCAGAGAACTAACCACATGAGTCAGGGTTTGGAGAACAGAGTAGCGGAATCAGAGGAACGTGCCCTAGTACAACGAGAGGATGTGGAGATGGCCGAGGGAGCAGACGGGAAGGAGTTGGGGATTAGGACTGGATAGACACACAGGGAAATGATGATAGGGCCAATGGAGACAGGATACGGGGGAGATGCACCGCAATCGATCGAGGGGAGAGGAGGAGAGGAGGAGGATGCACGGGGGGAAATAAGCAGGAAGGTCCCTAGTGCTAGGGACCATAGCACCCAAGGGAGTGGGGGGAGCGGAGAGAGCGGAGGGAGTGCAGCCGGACCAAGCAGATCAGGAGCAGGAGGTGACAAGGAGGAGGGGCATGACAAGAGGAGACGGAGGGGGGAGGAGGGAAAGACAGTGGGTGAAGAGGAGGAGGAGGAGAAAGGAGAGGAAGAGGAAGAATAAGGAGAGGAAGAGGAAGGGACCCGAGAGGAGCGGTAAGGAGAAGAGGGTGCGAGGGTTCGCCCACCAAGGGGGGGCATAGTGCCAACATTGGCCAGAGTACCACAGACAACAGAGGGGGCTGGAGGGCCGATCATGATGAAGGACAGGCCGGCAGGGGCGCGAAAAGTGCGCATGAAGATGGGGGCGAGGAGACGGCGTGGACGTAAGAGGGCCGAGGAAGGCACGGAAGCTTTGGGCCCATGGGAGGGAGCGATGGCCGCTGAGAGGCGGAAAGAGGCAGGTGATCACGAGTCAGACCGAGTGCCACCGGGCACATCAGGGATGGGTGCCCCTGCGGAGGGTAGGGGAGAGGCACCGGAGTGAGAGGAGGGATCACAGCCCTCACCTGAAGAGATAACCAGCGGAGCAACTGCGAGAAACACTCAAGGGGTGGATCGAGAACCACACACGGAGGAGGGAAAGAGGCTAGCGTAGGCAACGAGCGCTACAAGCAGGAGTGGGGACGACATTGCGCGAACATAGGGGACAGAGAGTGGAGGAATGCTTTCATGATGGGGCCCGCTATGGAAGTGCCCTTGGATGGGATGCGGGTTCAAGGGAAAAAGCAAGTGATCTATGAGTGGACATTGGGGCTACCGCCATCAGGGCTACTGCTTGAGGTCGGCGCTCCAGGGCGTTCAGCGACAGATCCAAGAGGGGACAGTAGAAGTGTGTGAGGGAACTCACCGTATGGAGGGGGACACCAGGAGGGGGGCTCGGGACGAGGATGCCAGTGAGCGCCAGGAGTAGATGGCAAGGCGACAGGCACTAGGAGTAGGCCTGGCGGACCCGGAACACATCCTTGGAGTGGAGGATTGGTAGGCCGAGCGACGGAGGATTCAGGAGCGACGAGCGGCACAGCGAGAGGTGTGTCGGGTACGGCGAGTACGAGGACAACACGTCCAGGGTGAGCGAGCCCACCTCAAGAGGGAGCAGAGCCAGGAGGGGGAGTCCTCCTCCCCGGGAGACCAGCTGCAAGGGGAGCAGCCAGGTGGCGGAGCAGGTGGAGGACATCAACTGGGAGATAGGGAGTCTCCGAGGACACCACGGGAGGGGCGTGACCATGACCATAGACCTGGGGTGCAGGGGAGTGCGGGAGATGATGCAGACACAGAGGTAGGACGGTTTCTCCGAGAGCTGTTCCCTCTGACATCACCAAAGAGGAGGGGACAGAGTAGAGCAGTGGAACCGGAGGGCCACAGGCGAGACCGAGAGTCGTGGGAGGGTCTGATGACAGAGAGGGACATGGGATAGCGACGGCAGTGAGAGGTCGTCGAAGCAGGAACTGGGGATGGAGGTGCAGCAGTGGCCGAACAGTTTGCGAGAGAGACCACCAGAGACCAGCCTCGGGTGAGAGGAGTGGCGATAGGTGCACCAGGAGGGCCTGGAGGAGGAGCTCGGGAGGGCTCAACCAGGGGGAGGGGAAGACTGAGACCGTCGATTGCAGCACCAAGGGGTGCCTAGAGAGGTAGGGGAGACGGCCACCAGGGCACCACTGGCAGAGGCGAGCAGCAGCAACAACCGGGGGCTGACACGGGTGGGGAGCAGAGCGGTGGCCAACGTTGAGAGCAGTTGTGGCAGTGGGCAGAAGGACTGGAGTGGGGCCGACTGTATGGGGCAAAGGTACTCCCACCTTTCATCTACACGCGAGTCCCAGCAAGCTCGTTGGACTCAGTTCGGGCAACGGTGGCAGTCCCCTTGGTGAGGTGCACATCCCACCCCATGGATGCTGCAGGACCCTTGCTACTCCAGGCGATGCCGAGCCTCATCCTCAGGAAGCGCCCACAGCATCGGGGGTGCTTAGATACTGAGTGGGTGAGATCACTAGCGACCCGATTCCTCCAAAGACAGTGGGAGGAGTTATGTGGAGAGGAGTTGTGCTGCAACTTCTGCTACGACTCTCGCGGCAGCTGTTGCTACAGCGGTTCCCCTCTTAAGCCGATGGTGGTGGCCTCAAGCCACACTAAAAGGTAAAACAATGATAAAAAAGAACAAAACTCACCCCTTTTTTTTGTTCACCGAACGCTTGGCGCAAGTGGGGTACCCCTTCTCGGGGTCTTAATCAAATGCCCCACTCGAGGACCCCCCTTTCCTCTTTCTCCCTTTTTCTTCTTTTGTTGGTGCCACCTCCTTGGATGCCCCCTTTGGAGTTTTCTACGGCGCCCCACTCGAGCCCCCCCCCCTTGTCCTCTCCCCTTCCTGTTTTTTGTGTACACACCGGTGGCCAGACACAGCTACTGCTACCACCCGGTGCTGCTGCTTTAGTGGATACTGCCCGTAGCTGCTCTCGCTGCAGGTGCTTACCCCCACTATTTCTTCTACGGCCGCTGTTGCTTGAAGCTGCCACCGTTGTCTTCGCTTTCTCCACCCCTCCGCTGCAATGTAATCGTGGTGGGTCCCTCCAGAATCTGTTGCTGCTGCTGTGGGTGGCTGCAACTGCTGCCACTCATTGCTGCTTCTGCTGCTGCATCTCTGCTGTACAGCACAATGAGCTGTGGCTCGTTAGCTCTGATACCACAAGAAGATTCCAGGAACCTTGCTAACCACTTGCTGCAACAGTAGGCGTCAGCTCTAGGTCAGCGTGTGACAATGGTCACAAGTCAGAGGCAAAACTGCAAGGGTCTGGGTAGGGACATGTACAAAGTGTGAAGAAGCTCAAATATGAATAAAAATTCAGTGGGAGTCAACAAATGACAGGTCCATCGCATAAATTCCTGCCGCGGCGCACGGAGGGTGTCGCACGCAGCAGTGCAAGGTCTGTCCTAAAACCAGCCCAAAAACATTGTTGTGGCCGTAACTCTTCGCAGACAAATCAGAACGCTATGCTATCTGAACGTATGGCTACTCACATGTATGCGTCCGCCATCGAACGGTCAACACACAATGCAAAACATGCAAATCAGTCCACCAATAAAATCCTATAGGCTGTAGAAAAACTACATAAGGTCTGAGACAACATCTAGGATGCTGGGGCAGTCGTCGGTCAGCTCAGAGCGGGTGGTCCACCACCTGCCGACGCGACGGTGCCTCCTGGGTCTGCATCAGGGATCTGTCATGCCGTAGCTGTTGGATATGTTTATGGACGATCAAGAGTCCCGTCGGGTCGTCATGATCTCTAGTACGGCCGCCGCTTGTTGAAGTTCGTTGGCCACTCACAACTCTGTGACCTCTTGTCTCCACACATATTGCACACATCTGTACAGATTGACTGACAATAGCTCTACCTGGGAAAGCTACAGACGTGTCAACCCTGGCAGGAGGCATGGACGCTCTCGTGCTGTTGCTGCTGCTGGACCAGGGACAACTCTTGACACACGTTTGGTCATTGTCTGATCCTCTTTGACTCTCTTGACTCTAAGATGTGGTAGATGCTAGGGCCCGTACATTTCTCACTACCGGGCCTTGCATCATATTGCTTTCCTTGAGTGCTCTCTGGGGGAGCTGTCTTTACTGGGTGCTGATCCTTAGGGGGCCACCGTGCCGGGTTCACCCGTGCACTGGTGAGCAGCCGCTGTCTCGGTTTCATGCCGAGCAGTCGGGCTCGACCCCCGGGCGGCGTGTGCTCACTTGGGTGTGATGCCCGTGGCGAGCGCACGCTCACCGGATGCTAACTCTCTCTCGCTCCCTCTCCCACTCACTTGTCTTGGTTGTACCGGAGTTAATGAAGGCAAGCTTTCCGCATCCATGGCGTCGTGTTACTTGTGCACGTGGGTGCCTACTCTCACACACTCAATCTAGGAAACTTTTGGGTAACTACTGGCATCAGAGCAATGTGAGGCATCTCGCCCACCGCTCCTCGATCATAGGCAGCTGCTTCAGCGCACGCCTGAGTCTCTCTCGACCACCTGACCTCACCGCAGCAGTGTCTCTTCAGTGCACTTCTGCTTGGCGCTGAACAACGGCGCCACCTCGTTCCGCAGTGCTCGTCTGAGCTCAGCCTGCACCCACAGGCATTACCTCGCGGAACCCTTTCTTTGAGCTCTCTCGTTGCTCGGAGCAACCTAGGTCAAGCCTCTGCTACTCTTTCATCTCGGACTGCCACTACCGTCGACACATCTGTGCCGTCCGGCAGACCCAGACCTAATCTCGTACAGTCACTCACGGCTGTTCTCCTTAGCTCTGGGAGCGTCTAAGGCCACATCTGCTACAGCTGCCCGTGACTCCGACTCTCGCCATCTGAGCACACCCTCTCCATCTTCACCGTGCGCTGTCCTATCTCTTGACTTTTGCAACCTGAGTGGTGCACTGCAACGAGCGTCCTAGCCACGCCAGCACCCCACACAGCACTTCACGCTGGCGGACGACGGCGACACTCCTCTGTGGGTGCGCATGCTTGACCACACCTACTGGCAGGATGACATCGACGCTGCAGCAGAGCGAGAGAGGGAGGAAATCGATCGCCAAGTTTACACCCCGGACGACCTACCACCATCACCGCCCTTGTCGCCAAGGATGCAACCCACTAGCAGTTCTCTACCTCCTGAACTGTCTGCTTCACCCATTCCTTCTCCTCCCTCTACTGCTGCAGGACCAGACATAGCATCTACTGCACCCGTGGTGCCCGGTGTCATCCCGGTTCTCCCCATTCACACTGACTCAATCAGCTTTGCCGGCGCTATCCTTGACGCAGCAGCTGGTGCTGCAGCCACCTTCGCAGCTACAGCAAGGGCCTGCCGCGCCCCTGCACAGACGGCCGTTGGTAGAGCTGCTGAAGCATACGCACACACAGCTACCTCACTCACTCTGCTTGCAAGTCCCGATGCCAACATCGCCACACAGATTACAGCTGTCGCTGCATCCATTGCCACAGCAGCCTCCACAACAACAGACGCCACTTCCAGCTTTGTTGGTTCCATCCGAGCGTCCACTGCCTCAGTAGTGCTGACGCCTACTGGCAAACCGCGTGACGCAGCGTCATCCATCACCACCGGTGTCTTCGTGGCATCTGCCACTGCTGCAATCGTTGGAGCTGCAACGACAGGAGTTCTATGCCTTACCGTGGCAGTTGCGGGCTGGGTGGCCGTTCTGTTTTCCTCGGCTACAGCTCTCGTGTTGCCGCTCTTCAACCTTCTCTCGCGTCACCAGCTCGGTGAGCATTGCCTTCAAATTCACCCTTTACTCTCCTTTCACTCCCTGCTCCTATTCCATCTTTTAGCATGCCTGCACCAGAGGAAACTATAGAGGCCCTCCAGGCCGCCCTTAGTGAGGCTCAAGCAGAACGTCGTAGAGCTGAGGATGAGCTTCATCGAGGAAAGGAAGCGCAGCATGAGCTAACTGCTACAGTAGCCGCGCTGGTCATTGAGAAACTGCGTACCATTTCCACCTTTGCCGCGGTTCTGCCTGCCACAAACTCTGCCTCAGCAGACTCGTCTGCTCCTCCTGGTGACACCGTTGCCAACTCTTCCTCTCCCTCTCTCTCAGCAGCGGCCTTTTCCCGTCCCCTACCTCCAGCTCGACAGAAATACTTTGAAACTCCACCACCACAGTTTACTCCCAAGCTGACGTTCACATCCTGGGAAACTCGCTTTAGCGCGTGGGCCCAGGGTGAGCTTCTGTGGGAGTACTACTTGCCCGCCAAGGCTCCGTTTGTGCGACAACTGACAGAGGCAGCTTGCGATGTACGCGCACTCATCAATGCAGGTGTAGAAAGTCTCCTCGATGACATTGGTACGTATAGTGCAGACCCCTCCCGCGGCACGCTAGCTGATCCTGTTGGCGCCTACGCCATTATCCGCCGCGGCAAGACAGTAACTGGGCACGCTGCCCAAAGCGCCCTCACAGTGCAATTCAACACCCTGCAGATGCGTGCGGATGAGACAGCAGATGAGTCTTAGGCGCGTAGTCTGCGCCTACTGCGAGACCTGGGAAGGGCTGCTCCAGGTCCTCTTTCCGCCTGCCTCTCCATCGTTGTTGGCCTCATCCCTGAGCTGTCTGATTTGTATCTGCATGTCTCCCAGGCTGAGCTTGAGCGTCTTGCCTCTGAACCTGTCCCTGCTGATTCCCCACCTGGGATCGGCCCCCTCTTTGACTTTACTGCCTCGCGACTGACGGACTGGTGCAATGCCCTCCTGAACAAGCGCATGCATCGCACTGCGTTGGCTGCTGTCACCACCTCCTCCTCGTCCTCCTCTACCGCAGCCTCCTCTCCTTCATCCTCTTTGTAGGCGACGGCACACTCCACTCAAGGTTTTTCCCGAGGTGGGGGTGGTGGCTCCGGTCGGGGGGGTGGTCGAGGGGGTAAAGGCCGTGGGGGTGGCCGTGGTGGCAAGAACTCAGCTATCACTACTACTGACGTCACCTGCTAGAATTGTGGTGCCCCTGGTCACTTTGCACCAAAATGCCCTGCCCCTCGTGATGATGCACGGTTGGCCTCCTCCATGCGCGCTCACTGGGCACTCACCGGTGCTACTGCCTCCTCTGCCCCTGCTGCGGTGACTGCTGTCTCCTCCTCATCATCCTCCACTGGCTCTGCCCTCTCCACCACCTCTGCCTCCCAACACCCGACACCTCCAACACCCAGCCCGTGGGGCTGGATTCCTCCTCCATTTGGACCACCGTACTATGGACCTCCGCTTTCTCACTATCACGTACACCACTGGGCACGTGACGACGGGCACTTCTTTGACCTCTCCTCCGACCGCTCCTCAGAGCGCTCCTCTGATCGTCGTGACGAGGAGCGCATGCTTTAACGTCGGTTGGCGGAGCTTCTTCACCTTCGCTCTCAAGGAGGTGAGAGTGCGAGTGGCCAGTCTCACGTGTGTGTTTATGAGTCTGAGGACACTCTTCGGGGTGATTCCTTTGGTCGTGTTCAAAGGGAGTTGCCTGATGATTGTGCCTGGATTGAGGAATGGTAGTCACATACGTACCCTGCACGTCTTGGTCGCTCCTCCTCTGTCTCTTCCCGTGGTACCGTCGCTGCCTGTCTTGTCCTCCCCACCACTCGTGCCTCGCTTGGCCTCTGGATCATCGATTCTGGGGCCACTCATCACATGACATCCTGTTGCTCGTCCTTCGTTTCCCTTGGCCTTGTTCAGTCCGTACGCTCTGTCCGCACTGGCTCCGGCCAGTTACTCCCTGTCCAAGGTGCTGGTGTGGTGCGTTTTGTGGGTCCTGGTGGTACTGTCTATCTTCCTGACATTATGTACGTGCCTGATCTTGAGGTCAGCCTTCTCTCTGTGACCACCCTTGACGACCAGGGAATGGACTTTTCCTCCAGCCGTGGCCTTGCCTCTATCTCTCCTTGCTCGTCTGGCCATGTTGTTCTTCATGGTGTTCGCTGTGATCGCTTGTTCCGCGTCCCGCTCACGTTGCCCTCCACTTCCGCTGCATTTGCTCTTGTCCACGTTGCACCTTCGTTGTCTCTTGAGCACATTGATCTCTTGCATCGTCGTCTCTGCCACATTCACACCGCTGCCATCCAGCGCCTCATTTGCCTTCGGCCAGCCCATGGCCTTGATCCTGCCACTTTTTCTCCTCCCTGCACTTCCAGTTGTCTTGACTGTGCCAGTGGCAAGATGCACCGCTCTCCTTTTTCCACCTCTGAGTCCACTACCGCTTAATCCCTCGACCTAGTGCATGCTGACGTCATGGGCCCTTTGCCCAATGACTTCCTTGACGGCCTTGGTTGCTACGTCCTCTGCTTGACTGATGATTTATCCCGCTATCACTGAGTCTTTCCCCTTTGTCTCAAAAGCGAAGTCACTGACGTTCTTGAGTCCTGGCTCCCACAGGTTGAGCGTGCCTGCAACAGACCCCTGCATGCCTTTCGCAGTGATCGTGGTGGTGAGTTTTTTGGTCCCACTTCTCGTTTCCTTTCCTCTCGTGGTGTCCGGGTCGAGTCTTCTGTCCCTTACACTCCTCAACAAAATGGTGTTTCTGAGTGCTGGAACCGCACCCTTGCTAATGGTGTGCGTTCCCTCCTCTCTGCCTCCAGCCTATCCTCTCTCTTTGCCTTTGAGGCAATGTCGTACATCACTTGGGTCTGGAATCGTGTCCCTCATGGCCCCCTTCCCCACTCTGTCACCCCCTTCAAACGCTGGACTGGTCAGCGTGCTGATCTCTGCCTTGCCCGTGTCTGGGGTTGTCTTGCCTCTGTGTGTCCCCTCGGACCATCGCAACGGCAAGCTGTCACCTCGTGGCAAACTCTGCCTCTTTCTGGGCATCTCTCCCTTCTCCAAAGCGTGGCATTTCTGGGACCCCGACCGGTGCCGTGTCGTCCAGTCTTGTGATGCCCTATTCTTTGAGCACCTGTTTGAACGTGTCACTCCCCACCTTGGTGCCTCCCTCGCTCCGCCCTCTCGGAGTGGGGGTGGTTCTCCGCCCCGTGGGCCTTCCTTGCTCTCCTCAGGGCATCCCTTGTCGCCTCCTATCACCTCGTCTACTGCCTCGAGTCTGGCCTTGCCCTCCTCTCCTTCTCAGTCCTCTTCGCCCTATGTATCGTCTGCTCCTCTCACTGCGCCCTCTCCCCGGTCGCCTCCTTCTTCGCCTGCTGCTGTCTCACCTGCATCTTCTGTCTCCCCACCTGGCGTTGTCTCCCCGCCACTTGCTCTCTTTCCACAATCTGATCCTGTGGTCTCCCCACCTCCGGCTGTCCAATGACACCCTGATGTTTCTTCCGCCTCCTTGCGTGCACCGTCCTTTCCACCGGTGTCACCCTACACTCGGGGCGGGCACCTCCGTACACTTCCCTCTCAATCACATCCAGTGGTCTCCGGTGACCCTGGTCTCCAGACCCTCGGTCTTGCAACCTCTTCTCTGTCCACTACTGCATCCATCATCCACCCTAGCACTGCATTGGGGTACTCCCTTGTTGAGGATGAGTTCCATTCAGCTCTGTCCTCATCTGTGGCTGGATACGTTGCATCGTGCTTTACTGCCACTGGGCTCTCACCCCTACCACCTGAGCCTCTGACTGTGCAAACAGCGCGCACGGCCTCCGACTCCTCTCTTTGGGAGAAGGCCATGAAGGCTGAACTTGATGCACTTTCTGAGCATACGGTATACGAGCTTGTTGATCTTCCACCGGGTCGCAAAGCAGTTGTGGCCAAGTGGGTGTATTGTCCTAAGCTGAATCCTGACAATACTATTGAAGGCTAAAAGGCACGTCTCACCGCAAAGGGGTTCTCTCAGATCCCTGGTGTTGACTTTGACGAGACCTTTGTCCTAGTTGGTCGATACACCACGGCTAGGGCTCTCCTGAGCCTAGTTGCTCAGCATGATTGGGAGCTCGAGCAGATGGATGTTAACAATGCCTTCCTACATGGTAGGTTGGATGAGGAGATTTACATGGTGCAGCCACCCGGCTTCTCAAATGGGACGAAGCGTGTGTGGCGCTTGCGAAAGGCCCTCTATGGCCTAAAACAGTCCCCACGGTGTTGGAACCAAGAAATCACAGCGACCCTTGAAAAAGAAGGATACAGGCAGAGCACTGTGGATCCAGCGTTGTTCCTCACTGGCCCCACCAAGCCACTTGTCGCCATTCTTGTCTACGTAGATGACCTTCCTATTGCCTCTCCTGATCCTGCCTCTGTCGGAGTAGCAAAAGCGCTTCTTCAGGCGACATACAAGATGAAGGATCTTGGACCGGCTCGAGTCTTTCGTGGCATAGAGCTGGAACGAGACCGGGGGCGTCACACCTTGCACGTTCACCAGGCTGCATATGTACGCAGCCTGGGGGAGCGATTTGCCCCGCTTCTTACTTCCGTCCCCACTCCATCAACTCCCATGACACCCACTGGTCACTCGTTACTGAAGTCCCGGGACATTTCCACACTGGGGGAGTTGGTCGATGTGACTGATTACCTCCGTGTTATTGGGTCTTTGATGTATCTTGCCATGACCACTCGTGCAAACGTGGCATTCGCTGTGAATTCCTTTTCCAGTTCTCCCTGTGCCCCCGTGAGCGTCATCTTGAGGCAGCGTTGCAGGTGGTGCGCTATGTCCTTTCCACCCCCCGCATCGGTCTGTACTTTCATGCATAGCCCTCGGTTGTCGTTGACGGCTTCACGGACACATGACTCTGATGCTCGCAGCCGAACAGGCGACATCTTTCTAGTCGGTGGCACTGTAGTTTCCTGGAAAAGTGGCAAACAAGGATGTGTTGCTCGCAGTACAGCTGAAGCTGAGTATGTTGCGCTTGGTGCAGGCACATGTGAGGCTGTCTGGCTTTGTCGTCTGTTCCAGCAATTGCGTGTACCCATCCGTTCCATCACGTTAGATTGTGATAACCAAAGCACGAAAACCATTGCTGAAAACAGTGGCATGCATCATTCACGCACCAAGCACATCAATGTGGAGCATCACTTTGTTCGTGAGTGCATTGCTGCTGGCATAGTCCAGGTCACTTGGGTGGACACACGGTCTCAAAGAGCTGACTTCCTCACAAAGGCCCTCAGTCGCAATGTGTTCAAAGGTGCTATTCACTCTGTTGGTCTTATCTGTCCACATGATCCAGGCTGATTTGGTCCAGTATGTCCCCGTCACCTCTCGTGATTCNCCATTGCTGAAAACAGTGGCATGCATCATTCACGAACCAAGCACATCAATGTGGGGCATCACTTTGTTCGCGAGTGCATTGCTGCTGGCATAGTCCAGGTCACTTGGGTGGACACACGGTCTCAAAGAGCTGACTTCCTCACAAAGGCCCTCAGTCGCAATGTGTTCAAAGGTGCTGTTCACTCTGTTGGTCTTATATGTCCACATGATTCAGGCTGATTTGGTCCAGTATGTCCCCGTCACCTCTCGTGCTTTCCCTGTGATATTCGTGCGTATGTGTGGAGTGTTGTCGGCGGGTCATGGGGGAGTGTTGAAGTTCGTTGGCCACTCACAACTCTGTGACCTCTTGTCTCCACACATATTGTACACATCTGTACAGATTGACTGACAATGGCTCTACCTGGGAAAGCTACAGACGTGTCAGCCCTGGTCGGAGGCATGGACGCTCTCGTGTTGCTGCTGCTACTGGACCAGGGACAACTCTTGACACACGTTTGGTCATTGTCTGATCCTCTTTGACTCTCTTCACTCTGAGATGCTCTAGATGCTAGGGCCCGTATATTTCTCACTGTCGTGCCCTGCATCATGTTGCTTGCATTGAGTGCTCTCAGGGGGAGCTGTCTTTACCGGGTGCTGATCCTTAGGGGGCCACCGTGCCGGGTTCACCCATGCACTGGTGAGCAGCCGCTGTCTCGGTTTTATGCCGAGCGGTCGGGCTCGACCCCCGGGCGGCGTGTGCTCACTTGGGTGTGAGGCCCGTGGCGAGTGCACGCTCACCGGATGCTAACTCTCTCTCGCTCCCTCTCCCACTCACTTGTCTTGGTTGTACCGGAGTTAATGAAGGCAAGCTTTCCGCATCCATGGCGTCGTGTTACTTGTGTACGTGGGTGCCTGCTCTCACACACTCAATCTAGGAAACTTCTCGGTAACTACACTGCTCACATTGAGCTCTGGGTGCACCCGTAGCTGCCATCCCATGGCTTGTGACGGGTGGAAGCCACACACACCAACATGCATGCCCTTTTTAAATTCAATCTCAACCGAGCAACTCGAACGGTTGTCGGAGATATGCTGGCTTCTCTTTTGGAGTCGGCAGTTGTTGGTTTTCTTCACTACTGCGTTGTACAGACGTGTGCATGTTGGTTTGTGTGGCTTGCACCCGTCACGACCGACACTGCTAGTTTACCGATATACCCACATTTGGGGTATATGGCAGAGGAGGGCGTGACGACATGACGGGCATCCGGACTGCACCGAGACTTCTCCAGCACCTACGACAGCGCCGGTGAGACGCGGTCAATGCGTTCCGGCAGCCATGTGGACTTGTCAGGAGGCAGGAGAGTTTTCTCGGTGGGTTGAGACCCGCGCACCCGGTTGACTGTACAGGTACGACGAGGAAACCCGTTGGCTGTTGTGAGGCTTCCGATGTTCGGGAAGCCGTTTGTGATGTCTGGACGTTGATTGCTAGACTTTTTGACACTTCTCGTATTTTCTTGACCTGTATAGGAGACCATACAGGTCTCACTGCTGCAGCGTGCTCCCTCACGCTGCTGCCGGCGTGGCGCCACGTGGCGCGTTCTATTTGCGTTCCGCCCACTGCTGCTGCTTCTGCTGCTCACACGCCCCCCTGCGCTCTGATACCATATTGGAAATGATTTTTAGGGCATGCAGGCCCATGCAAGAATGAACATGAGCTCTGTGTGTGAGTGTGATGCAAGACGTCAAGAATTTGGCCAAGTCTGGAACGCTGAATATAAAGAACAAAGAGAGTTTACAAATGAGCCCATAGCGGGCTTATATAGGGGCGCCGGCAGCTAACCGCACCGGGCCCCGTCACCCCTGCTGAACCCAAATGAGTCAACAGGGAGAACACACTACATGCAGCACGAGAGCAACAAAGGTGGTCTCCTCGAGGCACCGGAACAGCTCTCCGAGTGCCCGGGTCTCCACCACCGAGAAAAAATGAGCAGTGCCAAGAAATCTCGCAATCAACGTCCAGACATCACAGACGGCTTTCCGAATATCAGAAGCCTCACAACAGCCAACGGGTCTCCTCCTCGCACCAGTACAGTCAACTGGGTGCGCGGGTCTCAACCCACCGAGAAAACTCTCTTGCCTCCTGAGAAGCCCACATGGCTGCCGCAACGCATCGACCGCGTCTCACCCATACAGGTCTCACTGCTCATATTTTCTCATATTTTCTCGACCTGTATGGGCCACCACTCCCCCTGGCTGACATAGCCATCCACGCCAGAACGAATAAGCGAAGGCATGGAACAACAATGTATGGCAAGCCATAACATGCATGAGTCAAATCACACGGACACACACACACACTCATCTGCTATCCATCTAGGGTCTCCCTGGACACTGGCACAGCCCACCAAGTGTCTGGGTCTCGACCATGAGAGGAGTGATGCACACGCACACAAATCAGTGTAATGCACATACACATGTCATGCACATGTCAGAGGACATGATGGTCTCCTCGTGACACTGGCGGTGCCAGGACCCGGGTCTCGACCGCTACGAGCAATCCAACACAATAGCATCATCATCCAAACACAGGATCATGGGAGGATCTCCTCGTAACACGGGTGCAACGCACCACGTGTCCGGGTCTCGACCAACGGCTCGCATGCACATGCTACACACAGTATAGCCACACACCAGGACACACGATCACATGGTCTCCTCGTGACACTGGTACAACGCACCAAGTGTCCGGGTCTCGACCNACACACACACACACACACACACTCATCTGCTATCCATCTAGGGTCTCCCTGGACACTGGCACAGCCCACCAAGTGTCTGGGTCTCGACCATGAGAGGAGTGATGCACACGCACACAAATCAGTGTAATGCACATACACATGTCATGCACATGTCAGAGGACATGATGGTCTCCTCGTGACACTGGCGGTGCCAGGACCCGGGTCTCGACCGCTACGAGCAATCCAACACAATAGCATCATCATCCAAACACAGGATCATGGGAGGATCTCCTCGTAACACAGGTGCAACGCACCACGTGTCCGGGTCTCGACCAACGGCTCGCATGCACATGCTACACACAGTATAGCCACACACCAGGACACACGATCACATGGTCTCCTTGTGACACTGGTACAACGCACCAAGTGTCCGGGTCTCGACCAACAGGTTGCTACCATGTACATGCAGCTGTGTAGGCACGCAGCATGACCCACATGCGGGATGCTAGAAATGCTCACAATAGAGCATGGACCTCGCCATGCATCTCCCATGACGTCGCGTCAGGTCGATGTCCACACAACACTCCCCCTGGGCAGATGAACCTGGCAGCGATGTCCTCGATGGAGATACTGATATCGTAGCTGAACAGATCCTGGGCGATGAGTCATGTGGTGTATCCATCATGTACAGATAGCTCCTCCTGTCACGTGCGAGTCGAATCCCTCCCTCAAAGACAAAGTGGTGTCTCCGGCTATGACTCCTCACGTGAATATGTATCACCTGGGGTATACCAGTCCTCGCGTGACTGCCAAGGGTCCCAACTTACAGTCTCTCTTGCCTCCGCACTGCCGCGATGCATCTGTGTACGCCGGAGGAACGGGAATGGGCGAGCAGCACGCGTGCGTGGATGAAGTGGCGGAGCTGGCCTCCGATACGGCATAGGACACCCTGAGACACAAGGGTGTACTGCCAGAAGAGGAGAGCTGGAGCGATGAACCGCATTACCACTCGTGGATGAAGATGAAGATGGGGCAGGTGAGTCAGGTGGATGAAGGTGCGTGACGGCAACAGAAGAAGGAGAGATGATGGGGTCGACAGGAGCCAGGATGGTGGAAGCCGAAGGCACGCTCAGCATCAGTGCTGCTGCCGAAAGGCTCCTGCCGGTACTAGTGATGCTACCCTCCTCTGAGAATCGCTCACGCGCTGCCACCATCTCCCGCTATAGCATGACTACACGCTCCTGTACATCAGCATAATCTGCCTTGGACATGTCGAGGTGGCCCATGTCGACCTGGTGTAGAATAAACTCTGCCTCACTAGATGCTGCAGATGCAGACTCCACAACTCGTGAGTACAGCGCCATCTGCATCTCTGTTGCTGAAGACGATAGAACTGGTGCTGCTGCATCCTCCTGGGGGTCAACCAAGCTCGCAATGTGCTGAGACGCTAGAACATCGGATGCAGCTACAGGTGTTGCATCCACATCACAGCTCGTGTCTGTCATGCGAGGAGTGAGCGGTCGCATGCCAAGAGAGAAGGAGAAGGAGGAGTCATCAAAGTCTGTAGAGCATGTGGAAACGTCGTTCGTGCAGGTACTACCACTCTCGGCGTCGATGTGATCGATAGGGTCACCAACAGGTGAAACCGAGGGGGCAGAACTCAGCTCCTGCTGACGAGGTGACTCCATCTACATGTATGGATCTGCTCCGATATCCTCGACTGCCGCCGTAATGGACACAGGTGTACAGGGCTCCGGCTCAACAATGTCCGTCAAGGCGACCAACAAGCGCAGCTGACGCTCACGCACTGTCTCGAAGGGAAGGCTGGTCGCTACCACCTGCTCGATGATAAAGTGAGGACCATCATCTGACTCTGTCATGTATGTCACTGCTCCGTGTGTACGGGAACCTGGAGGCTGTGGGAACCTGGACGACTCCTCACGCTGAAGCTGGTCCTCATGTAGCGCAGATGAGGCGATGGAGCCTGCTGGGTCTACTGCAGCATATGTCCCGGCAACATCTCTGAGAACTGCTGCTCTCAAGAACGCCTCAACCTCTAACAGACCAGCCGGTCGACTCTGCTCATGTACAGCGACCGCTGTCGGGCTAGTATGAGTACCGTGCGCCAACGCCCCCGGAAATCTGTATGGGACATCCCGATCCGCACAATACTCCTCTGCTGCCGCCAGGTCGCTACTGATCAGAGTCGCGAGTGGCATCACCAAGGCACGTGAGACCTGCCCTCCTCGTGATGCAACCTGCTGCTGCAAAATGTCTGGCCGTCGCCCCAGCATAGATGTCGACCTCGATGACATGCAAGTCCCAAGTACTCCAACATCCGTCGGACTCGTGTGAGTCGTCTGCACACTCTCCCCCAAAAGTCCTGGGCCTCCACTGGACGGAGCCGCGAGTGGCACCCTTCAGGGACGCCGTGCCTGCACTCCTCCTGAGGTAACCTGCTGTTGAAGAACGTCCGGCTCCTGTCTCAGCGTGGATGTCGATCTCGATGACACGCATATCTCCTGTACTGGAACCTCCGTCGGGCTCGTATGAGCCTGCTGCACAAACTTCGCCAAAAGTCCGCAAGAGGCATCCTGATCCGTACGAGACCCATGTGCCACCGCTGAGCCGCCACTGGTAGGAGCCGCGAGTGGCACCGCCGAGGGACACCGGGCCCGCACTCCTCCTGACGCAACCTGCTGTTGTAGAAGTTCTGGATCCATCCCGGACGTGGAAATCGAGCTCGATGATACGCAAGTCTGCACCATGACCTCCATGGCGGGATCAGACTCCACGTCATGTACTGCCACCCTGTCATCTGCATCTGCCTCGGCTGACGCTAAGGCACGGCGGGACGGCGGGGGTGCGGCTACTGTCGCTATGGGCATAGGCACTGTCTGATGACCACACTCCCCCTCGACAGGTACAACAATGGAAGCCGAGGAGGTGGAGGATGTATCGAAACCGGCGCGAGCACGGCGTGCGGAGCGCTGATGCCGACGTCCCGGGGCCACTCGAGTGGAACGACTGCATGAAGACATGTCATCACGAGGTGGCGTCGTGGTCGCAACAGAGTGGAGGATCGAAAGGATGGTGGCAGCCTGAGACTCGCTGGCAGATGGGGCTGAAGGTACACCATAGGATGAGGAAGGAGGAGAGGATGGAGGAGATGTGATCGAAGAGGCCGTCGACGAACGAGTAGCAGAAGCACGCTCAGTGACGACAAGGTCACAGAGCCGCTGCACTGTCTGCCGGAGGCCGTGGATCTCAACAAATATGCTCGCCAGAGGTCCAGCTAGGGGATCTACCAACGCCGGCAGATCCGTATGCTGTGGAGGACGCAGGCTCGGACGAGGCTGTAACCAAGGTGGATGCCAGCCGGGAGGATGCGTCCAACAGCGACGCCAACCATGACGTCCATCACCAGAGTAGTAGCAGGCGAATGCGCAGGGCGCCTGCTCAGATGTCCGCGCACTCATCTCGTGCGTTGGACGATGGATAGGTGCCGAGGGCACCTACTCCCGGTGGAAAACACCAAGCCACGGGAGAGAATGAGGCCCGTAGGTACTATCACTCCTGGAGGTCACGGCGTCCGGGTCAGCAAACGTGACCAGACGGGAAGAGCTGCACTACCACAGCACACCCGGAGACGAGAGTCTGACTAGCCGCGACGACCAATGCTGCTGCCACGAATGGAGCGAAGACTGCTCCAAGACGAGAAGAGGTGGCGGCTGCAGGTGTGGCTGCTGCTCCAAGCGGTAGACGACCCAGCCCTCGATCCGCCGTCGATCCCACGGGGTGAACTGCGCGCACCAATCCACGGGCCCCAGGGAGACGCCTGTCCAGGACACGTCTCGAAGTGGAAATAGCCGCCGACGCACAAGCCGTCGTCAGTGAGGAAGGACGAAGTAGAAACGTAGCTGCAACTGCCCCTCACTAAGTTGTCGTTGCAACTCCACCCGCCACCGCTATGGCTGCGACGAAAGCTGCTACCGTTGGGGCGGTAGTATTTGGACGATTCCCCCTTTTCTTTTCGGCCCCTTTTTAAGTGTGTCGTGTCCGCACCCACCACCCCCCCTTTTTTTTCTTGTGATCCCCTCTGCTCGCCTTCAGCCCTCGGTTTTTTTCTCTTCTTTTCTCTTGTCCACTCGTTGAAAGGCGTACCCCTTTCCGTGTTTTTATTACTCGCCCACCCTCTTTTTCTCGATTGCCCGGATGGTGGGCGAATGGAGAAAATAAGGAGGGGGGGGGAGTGTCCAGCTTGTCCGGTACTCCCTCCCGTGCACTATCGCTCGCTCGCTCGCTGAGCGAGCGAG
>SZWC01003756.1:35016-62419 GCA_023375785.1 Penium margaritaceum
TTCCCCCCCTCCTCCCTCCGTGTCTCCTCCTCCTTCTCCCTCCTCCTTGTGCCTGTTCCTCCCAGGTGCCCAACCTCTCCTTTTCCTTCGCCATGCGTCCTCCTTACCCCCTCCTTCTCCATCCCCCACGGAGGCGTTGTACCGCCATACCTCGCCATACCTCCTTGCCCTGCTCTTGTTCCACAAGCGACACGCATGCACATGCGCACGACACGCACTGGCTGTGCCAGGACGAACGAGCACGCGTGAGTACACGACGCACATCAGAGACGTGGCAGGGACCGTGTGCCACACGATAGGGCCCAGGGAACAACACACACACACACACACGCCTCGAGAGGGCTGCTTCCTCCTCGGTCCTCTCACAAAACGAATCAGCGTCCGCTGACGCCGGGCTTGGCTGGCACGGCTCCCTCCAGCGAGCCATCCCATCGCCTCTACTCCAACGCAACCCGCAGCAAAGTAGGGGACGCCAGCAGGGCAGCTACTCTCTCCGAGAAGAATCCAGCAGCAGCTGCAAGTTGATGGAGGGGACGTCACCTTCTCTCGCCACTGCAGGTGTGGATAGCAGTGGTGCTGTCAGTCGCGCCTGCCCTCGTGCCATCTACTACTTCATCAGCTCTGCACGCTCAACTCGCCGAGCTAGCAACGCCACGAAGCAGACTGTACTAGGTCCCCCAGCTCGACGCAGTGGCAGCCAGCCAGGGCCAACGATGGCGCGGAAAAGTATGGGGTTCGGCTGCAGCAGACCGCTGCCTGTCAGCCTGGACACTTTGCTTGGCTGGCTCTACGGCAGGCAGGCCGGCCAGCCTCTCGCCTGAGAAGCCAACCAGGCCAACCAAGCCTGGCAACCAGCGCTCAGAGTCGAACTCGCAACCCTCTGCCGCAGGGACCCAGCGCGCGACGGCCGTGAGACGGGTCTCGTCGCCTCTCCTCGCCAAGCTGGCTCTCCTCACCGTCAGATTGCACAGCACCACCACCCCAACCACGACCACCAGTGACAAGACGACAAAGGCACACCAGGCAAGACCGCGGCCGCAGTCGACACGATGGGAGTGGGAGAAGGCCTTGGTCATCTGCGGATGCCCCACACGACTATTGACAGGAGGGCCTCCCCTTGAGCGGGCTCGCCTCCCAGCTGGCCTCCCAGCTGGCCTCCCAGAGCAGGCCACGCTGGCCACGCGCCAAGCTGAGGCCTGACACCTGGGCAGGCCCAGCTGGCACAGGCTTGTGTGAGAGAAGCCTCGGGCGTTAGGCGCGAGACCAGACGGGGCCCTGAAGGGAGGTGGATGGGAGAAAAATAAGCAAATGGCGCCCTTTTGAAAGTATCCAGGAAAATGACGCTCACATAATGCGAGCACGCAAGTATGGCGCCCCTCCAAAGTGAGCACGCAATAATGGTCCACCCCAAGATAGCACGCAAACACGACACCCAGCAAAAACGGCCCCCCTAGAAGTAGCACGCAAACATACCATCCCCCCCCCTCCCCATAGGCGATGCCATGTCATCAGACAGATTTAACAGGGGCCTGATTATGGTGCAATTCACATTCTCACTTGATGAGATCTTTTTTCCTTTGGAAAAAATGCTTTGAAGCAATGATGACAATTTGCAAAACAACACCCTCAAAAACTTTGTGTACGCCTTCCTTTTCTCATTTTCTTCAAAGCCGATTGGCCATTCCTTTTTACTCTCGTCAAAGGAAATCAACCCCCTTTCAATGGTTTCTAAGACAAGGGGCCGATCGGGTTCAAAACTAGAAGATAAGGGGGCGAGGGGGACGAGAACCATTCGCATTCAACGTAGAAAAGAAATTTCAGAGAAGGGCCAACCGGCTTCAAATCAAGAGAGGAAAGGAGGAAGAACTGAGTTTATTTCCTTCAAAATTTTTGAATTTTAATATAAATATGGAAAATTAATCACAAAGTAAACGGGCCCCCAATAGATCCTTCATTCAGTTAATGACATGGCACTGCCAACGTGGCAGGGGGTGTTGTTTTTTCGTACTATTAAGCAGGAGGAATTTTTTGGTGTGCTATTTTTTTGCACTATCCCATGGGGGGTGTTATTGCGTGCTCGATCTGAAGGGGCACCATATTTGTGAGCTCACTTTCAAGGGGGTGCAAAGTTTGTGTGCTTGCTTTGGGGGGCATCATTTTTGTGTCCTACTTTCAAAAGGGCACCATTTTGTGTTTTTCTCACGTCCATGGTGAATCAAAGAAGCAAAAATCTATATAACAACGTTATGAAAATCATGTACGTGCACGCCCATGTCTGTAATAAACTTGCATTAAAAAGGATGATTTATTTCACCTTTACGTTTTAAGACTATTACTTTGGTTAAGTGTTATTCTTTCCATATTAAAATATAAAAAATAATGTATTATTTCTATTATAAACATGTTCAACATCCATAGTCAGGTTTTACAACCATCTTATGATGAGAAATTTTTTGTACAAAGTTCTAATTCATATTCATGTTGGGAAAGTGATGGTTTCCTCCTCCCACCATACATCATCTAACTTTACTACTATTATATGGTATATCTGTGATTACAGAAAATTTATTGGTGATATTTGAAAATGGCTATGAATGTAATTAAACTTGTTTAACTTGATTGTAAGAAGGAATTGGAACGACTAAGAATAAAATATTTTATTCACGTAAATAAGTAAGATATAAATGTAAATGTGGAAGATAGTACGTTACATACGTAAGGATATGAAATTCATGGACGTCCACATAGAGTATTACAAAACCTTTGATGTATAGTAAAACTGCTTGTGGAAAAGGAGCATGGTGCGGATCTTTTACTTGGGGCCAAACAAATCAGTACCTAAGAAAATTATACACATTTTTAACATTGTGTATTAAGAGCAAAACACAGCAACCACCCACAAAGGACCAGTTCTAAAATGTTAAGAGGGAAAAGTATTCACCATTTCATTGTTTTAACAATACTAGAGCAATTGTAAGTTAAACAATGTTACATGTGTCATATCAAATGAGAACAAGGCATACTCCCATGACACTTTGGAAGAATTCAAGCACATATACATAACATCCAAAACATTGGAGAGGCATGGCCAAGATCTAAAGAACTTAATGACCACATGTGTGGGATCATAATGCTATAAGTGCATTCAAGAAACCATTATGATACATTGGGACGATTCTATAACATAAAAGACACATCTTCATGAATATCTACCATTGTTGTGAACAATCATTGAAGACTAAAATGTTCATCTGGCTTGCGAATATTCTTTCAAACATTGGACAATGTCAAAAATAAGGCAAAAAATGTTTGAAACGTTGCAGCAGCGGTTGTACAAGTTGGGCAAAAGAATGAAAACCTCATTATGTAAAAACCTGGAATTGAATGAGGGTAAAATAGAGGTGCAACAATAAACAATCCCTTGCATGGATTGCAGGTCGTCATTATACTCCCTTTACGAGGTTGATACTTGATGATATTTCAATGATGAAACAAAGGAACTCCATCAATCAAGTTTGATGATGGTTTGAATTTGTCTCCATCTTGGGGGTTTCTAAAACGTATTAAATGGTGCAAAACATATATTTTACATCATGTTACATGTTCATTTCTTGATCGAATCCATGATTTTTTACATTGCTTTTCTTTGATTTGAATATTGTGTTGTTCTAAAAAACAGCATCAGTTGTACATTATTTGTTTTTCTCCAAAGGGAAAGAAAAAATAACATTTGATAATGCAACTGCATTCCTCTGTTGTCTTGGCATGTTCCTTCTTTGCTATGAATACTTCTCAGTTCAAAACGGAATTCATAATTTTTCCTCATTGAAAAAATGCTTCTTTATGCCATCAACAAAGATCAATCATTTACCCAAACGAATGTGTGATTCTATCATTAATTGCCAGCATGTTTTATAAAAACACCAACGGAATCAAAACAACAAACATTTTGTAGTTTTTGTCTAAATGAATCTCCACAAAAAAACCTTCCATTACATATTCTCTATCATTGTCCACTATCATTGATTTAAACAAGAAAGATAAACAGAACCATCCAAATTCACAAATGAATGCATTTATTGAGTACTATCAATTACAACCCTAGAGTGCTTTTTGGAGGTTTCCATGGTAATCCTCCAATGTACATTTACATAAAAATGTCTACAAGATACATAAAAAGAAAGGTATCAACAAATAGGTAGAATGTTTCCAATTATGGAAGGAATGTTATGGTTCAATTAGCTTGAAAATAGCCAGAATATGCTCCTGATGATTGCAATACTTTTCATTTGTTTTTGGATGCACACAAGGAATGATTGCAATGATTGTTTTTTATGTATATTCTGACAAGATTTAGTAAGATGAATTATGGAAATTTCATTTTTCTATTATGATATAGCATCATAGTACACTTAACAACGTGTTATGTTTCATTTCAAATTAAAGTTAAAACGTTTATCACGTTTTTTTTCCACTTTTTTGGTTTAAAGAATTGCATTCCATGAGAACAAAGACGCTCATTTGTGCTAAGGTCCATTTTCTCTAAATCATGCTCTTAATGGAGAGCTAAAAAAGAGTCATTTATTTGAGAATAAACAATATTATTGATCTTACTTTGAGGAAATGCATCACGGGCATTGAAAATTTTCTATCATAAAGAAAAAACAAAGGAATATTAAAAATGTATCTTAAACAACAGGTCACATTCTGCATATACATTCATATAAGCAGAAAAACACTCAAGTGGCCAAGGTGAATTAAAATTGTTCACCGTTAATGTGTAAAACGTTCTGCAATTGAAGGTTAAAACGTATTCTCTTACGAAATAAGACAAATTGTTACAAATATTCAAACTGAATTTTCATGATAGAAGGGAAATTCGCATCAATCAATGTGGCCCTTTTTCTCCTAAACTAATCCGCATATGCAACAATGAGGACATCAAAAAGCACGTCTTGCTTTAATGAATCTCAATGACTTCATACACACATTTTAAACATCATCAGAACCAGGCTCAATCCAGTTGATATCCTCATTTATGTTCAAAACCTAATCTCGTTCTTTTTGCCCCACAAAATAAGTACTTTTCAAGAAACACAGTTTTAGTAGAAGGTTAAAGGTATACAGGAAATGTTACCAGTCAAAAGCAACCTGTATGAGGAATGATATACACGTTTTAAGGTTGGTGTGCACAAAAAACAGAATAATACATGATGCTTTTGTGAATGTAATGACATTAAATACAAATGTGGTCATTGATCGTGTGATGTAAAAAAAAAAGAATGAGTTCTATATGGTCGTACATGTTCATAGTTCACACGCTGCAACACCACCTACAGAGGGCCAAAACCTATTTGCAAACTATAGTATGACATCCTCAAATTGAGCATATGAAGGCTTGGGGTGGGGGGAGAAGAGTGTGAACTCATGTGGCAACTCTTGCTTACCTTGCTTGTGGGTAATCCTCAACGATAGTGGAACGTACTCCAAGCATCTTACAATGAAAACATAGATGGCAAAGAGAACATTGCAAGCGGAGTGAAACTTAGAACACCAACGCAATTACAAATCCCATCACACTGGACACAAAATGGGCATGCACACAAACACGTACACATGTGCACACACACACACACACACATACACACACACACGCAAACACACACACAAACACATACACACACACACACACAAACCCACACACACATACAAATACATACGCACACATGCACACACAAATGCATGCACGCACGGATGGACGCACGCATGACTACATGCACACATGCACAATCACACACACATACACACACACACAAAACACACACACACACATACACACACACACAAACAAACACACACACACACACATTCTTCTTCCTTTTCAGGTAAACCACGTTGTAGATGATACGAGATGCTGTCAAGTAGAGCTAAAAGAAGGGAGGCCAGGGAGAAAGGATATAGATTTGGATGGGTATTGGGCTGACAGGGATAGGATTATTCAAATGTAAAGGGGGAGAGCAAGAAAAGTTTTTACTCTTTTGTTACCTACAGCTTACCTTCTTGTGTTACCAACTGTTTAAGATAGTAATGTATGCTAGATTTCTCATCGAAAACAAATGCACACAAAGCAAGACAAGGATATTGGCCTAAAACTTCGAACAGAGATCAAAACAACGATACGTTTTCAACATTGGCATCCTTTTGTTTTCTTTTAACCAAGCTAATCTACAAATCTCGCATATTTTTTGACTAACCTAACAATGTGCCCTCTCTTACTAGAAAAAGTGACTCACTTTCTTACTATGTATGTATAATTACTCACAAGTTGCACACCTTCATTAAACTGATCCTCTCTATGAACATAAACTCACTGTGCCCACACAAACTACTATTTTGTATACAAAACTGTAACTAATTGCAAACCAGCTCAAATGCATGTATACTCCAGAAACTTCTCAATGTTGGTGAAGTAGTGGGTAGAAGTTTTTCCTTACATTTGGCTGCACTAACAAAATCACAAAAAAGTACATCCCTCAATACATCTTAGATAGTAAAGATGTACATGGGATGCAAGAAATTCAGTTGGCCCCCACATGGACCTCACTTCACAAGCCTCAAAATTCTTCTACATGGCACCTTATATGCCTTGGCAGTTATGTGCACTAGACTGTCACGATAGTGTTCAACAAAAAGGTCAGGTGGTAGATGGAGAAAAAATAAGGGAGGGAATGACAATGGATTTAAAGAGGGAGGGTAGAAAACGGAGAGGGAGATGTAGGGACACAACGATGTAGGTACACGTTCATAGAGGGATAAGGAGAGGGAGCGAGAGTGAAATCCAAAACACTATTTGTCACCTCTTACTTACCTTTCTTGCCATTTGATGTCAAAGATCCTATAACTTACTCTAAACTTCACCACAAATACATGCACAAAAAATACCACAAGTACCTAGATTTAAAGCTACCAAAAAAATACATGTACGATTATGCATGAGCATAAGCATAAGCATGATTTTCCCTCAAACTCTGCCTATGAAGTCTTCCATTTCACTGCTCTTCTAAAGAGTTTACATCTCCTTTACCAATTTTACCAATTCATTATATCTAAGAACAACAAGCCAGTTGCCATTCTACATCCTCATTGCTTTACTTAGTAGTTGCCTTCCTTCACGTAGCTATATTTAGGTACATACATAAAACAATGTACTCTCTACATCATCACGTAATGCACGCCAACCCCATTTCACGTAAAGAAAGAGAAAATTCCAATATTCTCCTCAAAGAGTTGGTAGAAGCTACTCCCTACATCATGTAACTAGAGGCGTTTCAACCCTTCATACAAACGCAAACACCCCACACTTTTAGTCGTACATCTTTCGGAGGAGCTGTAGCTTGCTGCTACATGTATATGTGGCAGTGTGGGCCAACCTCACATCACAAAACTACACATTCTTATGCCTTTCCTTATTCTTATTTCTACCTCAATGTCACAAACCATGCATGCTTTGGTATCAATGTGAAATGTACATTTAAAACATTTTAAAGAGAAAATTCTACTTTCAAATGGGGAAGAATTTAGGGGGAGAAAAATGATGAGAGATGTACAGGGGGGATAGTGACAGTTGCAACATGTAAAATCTCCTTCTCACCTTTCATGTTATCCGTCCTTAGTTTCCATGAAGATTACTCTAAACGTATCACCACAAAGATATCAATAAGAAAAGAATAAATGTAGTGAAAAGAAAACTATTGATTACGATCTCAATAGAACCACATACTTAAACATGCACATTAATGAAAACGTGTGCATGCTGGCACAGTCACATGTGCCCTTTGACCTACTCAGTCCATCCTCTGTGTAAGTTAATGTTCATCTTTGTAGAATAGCACAAAATCATTACAAGCTACAAGTCGTAAAGTTCCCTTACCTATAATTTTACTTAACTTGTGTATCCTTATCCACCTTTACCTCTTTGCCTTCACTATAGAAGTACTACCTATAAAAATACATGTATGTACTTTGTTTCTTAAGAAAAACCTTGCATGTACATGAGGGAAGACATTACGCCATTGGCATTGCTCAATGTGTATCATACACCACATGTTTTTAGCACCAATTTCACGCCTTTCATGCACATGTTGTGAATCCACTATGCCAAAGAAAAAAATAACAATTTTTTGGATGTTCAAGAAATGAAGCATAGGAGAGATTGCTCGAGAAGGAATGGATGGCATTGGATTAAAGAACCACTACTGATAAGAGAGGGAATGGATTCAAAGAGGAAAAGTGAGAATAAAGTTGAAATTCTATATGAAACATGGCGGATGATGAGTGTAAGTCAAGGAAAACACACTTGCACTATGAAACACGCCACACATACAAACACACATACAAACACAGACACACACACACACACACACACACACACATACACACACACAAACACACACACACACACACACACAAATCTTTCCTTCTTGTAGGAAAGGGAGGCCTTAATTCATCCCATAGAAAAGAAGATGAAAAGAACGGATAATGTTGATGACAGGCATGCATCTCAAGGGCATTCTTGACAATGTTCAATACACTTCAAATTCTTCATGGAAGAACAAGATGTTCCTTTTAAGCTAGAGAAAACTACATCTCTTTGTAAATTTTTGTCTCTAGGCTGGTTGAATAGTTGGTGAGAGGAAACACGCATTGTGAGAAGTGCACAAGCACATCAATTAGAGCAACAAGGAATACAACACATCACGGAAAACTAACCATAGGATGAAGTTGAAAACAAGATCAATGAACATGTCACTCCCGCACTTGTAAGACTACATTTTTTAGGATGAAAAGGAATGTTGACAAGTAATACCAGAGTTACACACAAAATCTTGACATGAAACTCACGCACCTTACATTTTTCCTTAACTTCATGCAAGTCATTAATCTCAAAAGAGCCAAGCATGGAATTAAGAGGGGTTTGCAGTTAGTAATAAGTTATAAAAAAATGGATTGGGATGGAGTCATAGAAGATACCAAACATGGTATTCTATGAAAAATCCATGTGAACCTGCACCAGCTGCTGTTGAATAAGACGGGTGGAGGGGGAGAAGGAGGCCGTGGGAGGGAGAATTGAGGAGAGGGGAGGCGGGAGGCGAACGGAGCCGGGAGTTAGCCGCGGGGCTAACTATCCCTCGCGGCTGTGAGGGGGGATGGGCTCTCGAGAGCTGTGAGGGGGGAGCGCTCTCGAGAGTTGTGAAGGGGGAATCGAGGTGATGGGGACTTAGCGCGAGAAAGGATCGAGGCGAGGGTATGTAAAAAACGTCTTTTCCAAGAATGGAATGAGCGAGGGCGAGGACCGCCCCCTACTGGGTCGGCCTCGCCCACTTGCTGACATCACCGGGCTGGAGCATGTTGCGCGGCGCAACATGCTCCAGTAAGGGCATTCTCATGCCCATACATGGAGCGAGGGGGGCCTTTCGCTCCCTCCTCGAGGAGGGAGCGAAAGGCCCCCTCCTGTTGCACGTGGGTGCGCCACCTAAGAGGTGCGCACACCCAAGGAGTTGCGCAAGTCTCCAGCAGCCACAAAAGCAAGGGGGAAACCGCACAAGAAGCAAGGGGGAACCCGGCTAGTCCGGGCTTTAGAGTAGAAAGTTAGCTACTTTAACAGCTGCCACACCCCTTGGTGCCTCATGACCCATGCCCCTCCAAGAGCAGGAGATGACAAAGAATACTAAGAAAACTATGCGCAAGAATGAAGCTAATTCCATTAAACATGACAGTTAAAATAGAATAGGGAAATTCATTCATGAAATCAAAGCTATCATGTTGCTTGAGCTAGGTACCAAACGAAGTTGTGCCTTTTCGTTAATGCCATTGTATTGGGCCATGAAAGTGGTTCCGCTCTGGCCATGCACATTTTGGCTTTTGTCCAATTTTGACTCTTTTGGTTGTGCCCTTAAATTGGGCCATCACATTTGTCCTGCTTTAGCTATGCACAATCCATTTTTGGTCAATTTTGAGCAATTTGGATGTGCCCTTATGCTAGGCCATGATAGTGGTTGCACTCTGTCAATGCAAAATCTACATTTTGTCAGTTTTTTTTGTGTTATCTACTTCCTTCTAGTTGGTCATGATAGTGGTTCTCCCATGGCTATTTAAAGTCCAACTTTGATCAGATTTTGGAATTTTTATATGTGCCCTTGCATTGGGGTGTGATCGGAAGGTTGCTTTCACTATGCACAATCTTGCACACAATAGACCATGGCAGGTTCACCATGCCTTGACGACTGGCCACACTTCATTGGCATAACATTATCCAACCTATGTTCAGTGGTAGATGCGAGTTTGCCTCTAACCTTGCATTTGTCAGAGCAGTGACAACTTTGGCTATGAACAATGAATATTACACCTTGCCCTTCATTGCTTGAGTTATGCCCTTCACCTCTTATAATAGTCATTGCTTTAGCTTTACACAATCCAACATACTGTTTTTCCTCCATTGTTTAAACTTTTCCCTTGCAACTATGATAGCATTCATCACTTTGAGAATGCATAATCTAGGGTTCCTTGTGCCCTCCCTCACTTTGGATTTCCCCTGCACATGAACCAATGGTCACTGATTTTGCAATGCACAATTGAACATAAATATTGCACACTATTGTTTTAGCTATACCCTTGCATAGGACACATCATTCACCACTTTGGCTATGCACAATTCACCTTACTTTCTTCCCTTATTCATTTTAATTGTAACCTTATAACTATAGCTTTTGTGGTTGGGAAAGGTGTCAATGTAGGTTTGAATAGATGAACCAAGGAGAGGAATAAAGATTAGCGAAAAACTGGGTTGCAGCTACTAATCAATTGTATGATCGCTCAAGGATGAAAAGGATGAAGAATGAAGCTTACTATTTGTAGTGTTACCTTGATGCCTGTTTTCTTTATTTAGCATTTGGACTGGCCACTTCCACTTTGAACCAAAAAAAAATAGTTAAACATGGAATATGATAAGGAAATATAGTGCATGAGAGTGTGTCACTACTAAAAAATGGGTTTAAGATTTCTTTTAATGATTGAGATGAAGAGTGATATGTAGCAACAAAAGAAACAATGAATCTATATAATGGCAAAACGGAAGGAAGGGAGATGGAGAATATGTTGCCTTACATGTTTATAATGGACAATATTTCTGGTGGTTCTCCTTAATGCTAACTGAGACATGGTCTTTACTTAATGGTTTCTCAACTTGGAGGCCTTGGGAAAAGAACATATCTGTTGCCTCATTGCTTTGTATGAGATCATTGCTCATCTAAAAACCATCTCATCTACTTAATCGCTTTCTTCTTTAGAAGCGGTGTTATTGCAACTATGCTTCATCATGCCACAAGATCCAATGTGAAAAAAACATAGCTTCATGAAACATCTACTACATTACAAACAACGTCATGAGCGAATCCTAGTTGTTCCATGAGCACTGTTATTAGACACTACCAACTCCTCCTAACACCTTTTTTCAATAGGAAAAAGATCAAGTATGAGATGTAAGATGTCTTCTGCCTTCCAACGATTCCAAAAATTTCCTCCTGACACCCATGAGTATCATGGTCAACAGCATTTTCAAGAACATTAATGTGGCCAAAAAGAAGTTATCCCATATTCTGGGTGGGTGCCTCCAACAAATGAGCCACACCGCACAAGCACCACCAGAAAGACATAGATATTGGTTGGGGTTTAAGGCGACATGTGGGAAACGTTTCAACCTTGTTGGCTACAACAACAAGCAAGGGCTTTCAGAGGCATGAGGACAGCAATGGGCTTAATGAGACATTAGGAGAAGTAAGGGCTTAAGGAAGCATAAAGAGGAGCATGCACATAATGAGAAATAAGGTAAAGCAAGAGCTTTTGAAGGCATAAGCACAAGCATGGTCTTCAATAGACATAAAAACCAGCACGGGCATTGTGGGATGTAAGGAAAAGCACGTGTTTTAGGAAACATCAAGATAACCATGCACTTCGACAGACACAAGGAAAAGTATGGACTTATCTAGATAAAAAAATGGATCTCAATGCATGGATTTTCAGAAGCCTACAGATCCAATAGCATGGAACGAGAAAATCCTGGTTAGAGCATGAATGCACCCTAGTTCATCACATGAGGGGAAAGGTCAGTCTATTTCATGTTTTGACGGTGGGACAAAAGATGCACTTGGTGGACGTCCAATGGACATGGTGTCTCAAAGGAAGCGGATGACCCAAGTGCAGAACACTACCATTTGGGTCACGTTCGAGAAGACCAGCACAAATTTTGAATTTGAAACTCTAGTTATACAAGAACGTAAAAATTGAATGGAAAGTAGTATGATAGAGCAAAAGAAGCCATGGTAGAAGTTAGGCTACAAGTTGAGAGAATGCATCGATGTTTCTACACAGAAACAACTTTGGCTACACAAAGGCCAATCACAAGCTGATGAACTGCATAATTCAAGTAAAAAAGAGGTCATCATATCCTAATGAAGTCCTTTTTCATAACAGTTCACGGATTCTACCTAATGGCTATGGCACTACTCGCCTACCAGTTGTTAGAAACTATTGGTCAAAGCGTGGCAGACAACAAAAAACGTTTTTCGAAAGATGAAAACATTATGTGCAAGTGGAAAGTTGAAGCAAGTGGAGAGATTTTCACAAAACCTCTTTTCACGAGTTTGTTCCCTTTTTGACATGATGTGGTTATGGGTGAAACATCAAAGGTGGGCTCACCAAGGTTGAAGAAGCATCGATGGAAGGTGTTGAGATGGTGCTTTCTTTGTGTAATGAAGTACTTTTCCCTCTTGTATGCTCATTCCCATCTACACCTTGTAGACCCTCACCCAACATGCTTGTAAGGACACCAATTTTGTCCCATGCGAGCATCTTGAGTCGCGTTGCATGTGGCATAAACAAGAAGAGGATAAGGAGTAAAACAATGATGGGCATGTCCACAAACAGGCCAAAGTACACATTGAGAACAAACATAGTGACAAGGGTGGGAGGGAGGAATAGGCCGTAGATGTTGGTGAAGTGAAGGGCCTCTACCAAGTTCGTATCCGTAATGTGGTGCACAATTCTACATAACCTCGCACGTGTAGTTTAAGAAATCGATCAACCTCAAAGAGATTAGTGGACATCCAATAGTGAAAATGCTTTTGGGAACTAGTTTGCACCCAATATGAGCAATTAAGTGGCTAGATATGGGAAGGATCCCTAACATTATTTGACTGTGTTTAGCAGGATTGTGATACAGAGGCTTCACAATTGCAAACAAAAACAAGACAGATTGGGAGGGTATGCCTTAGAAAATTCATGAATCTTAAGGGCACCTGCCTCCAAACCACGACAAGGAACGTGGTCAAAGGGAAGGAATGACATGTGACATCCCTTCTCCATTGATGGGGCACCTGATTGTTGGTTTTGATGTTGATGAGGACACCCATTGACGTTTTGAAGAAAAATGCGAGAGGTACATCAAAGGTGCAGTGAACATACTTGTGGGTGAATGTTTTTGTCATATTCTAAATCCTTGAGATACTTAGAAAGCCTTTACTCTAACTGAAGATGTCAAAACCTAGGACAAGGGCCATGTGAAGCATGAGAATGTGAGAGATGCGCTCTTGTACTTCCACTGTTTCTTTCTTATGCACATGGCTAAATGTTAACACACATAGATCACACCATGGTAGTGCATTTTTTAGTGAGAAAACATAGATTTGAAGTTTTTCCCCTATTGCAGTTTTCTTTTGCATGTGACTTGTAGAGGGAGGGCCGGTTTGGCCCTCCCTCCTTGTTGAAGCAAGGGGGAGTTGCGCACCACCCCTCGCGTCAGTGTGGGCTGGCCGGTGGCCAACATTTCACTAGCCGCCTAACAGCTTGCTGCCGGCCGGCCGGACGGCCAACGACGCTCCAAGCGACTGTGCGGCCACCGGCCAGCAGCCCGCTTCCAGCCGCCAATCGTGGCCTCAGCCCAATCGGCGATTGAGGGGCCACGAGGGCCTCAAGGGCGAGGCCTGAGGGCCTCGTGCCCTCACCCTCTCTTGCCCTTCTTGCAAGCAAGTGAGGAAGGACGAGGGAGGGGAACGAGGAATGAGAGGGGAGAGAAACTGGCGCAAAATAGCTACCATGCCTTGCACGCAATGATTTCGTGCTAGAATGTCAAAATGTAAATCGAAGCTTGTTTACGACAAACTTTGACATAAAATAATGAAATAACTCGTGCAAACACGCCAGTTTGAGGTAAAAACCCCCAGTTCGTGCCTTAAAACCAGGAGTAGGATTGAAAATAGAAGTGGGCCTTTGGAGACTTGAAATGTTGGAGTCTCCCTACTCTGGGTCGTTGATGACAATTGCCCCATAGTCCTTTGAAGGGGTTAAACCCCAAAAGGAATACAGAACGCCATTCTGCAAACTCCGACGAAAACTTCAGAGAAGGAGCTGGAGGTTCAAAATGGTACAGTGGTTCTTAGTGCCAGACATCC
This sequence comes from Penium margaritaceum, assembly GCA_023375785.1. NCBI lineage: Eukaryota > Viridiplantae > Streptophyta > Zygnematophyceae > Desmidiales > Peniaceae > Penium > Penium margaritaceum. The sequence continues at coordinate 49,521 of SZWC01003756.1, forward strand.
CTCGCAACCAAGGGTTTGATGGAAATGGTGGCTTTGTCCTATATGAAATGCCGCCGGCAGCTTCAAGCAATGGCAAAAACGTCAGAAGGGACTACGACATCTACACCTAACGGATTAATGTGCCGTTGAGTGCATTGGAGAGATGAAAAAGAGCTCTACTCAGGGGAGCCTCTTCCCTCCAGTCTCTCGTCACCTCCAAGGGACTTAAAGGATTTTTTTGGGGCGGGGTGGGGAGTGCCCACCCCCAAACCATTACATTTTCCCCCTCTTTTCAAGGTTCCCTCCTTCCCTCCTTCCCTTCAAGCACAAATTGGGAAAATGTTTCTTCCTAAGGCCAAGTGCTCTAAGAGCTTGAGGAAGCCCTAAAAGAGGGATGACCACACCTTGAGGACTTTTAGAGACTTCCCCAATGCCGCCAGCTCAAGGAGGACGCCGCTAAGGGGTGCGAGACGAGCGAAAACGACTCAAGAGGAGGCCAAGGAAGACAAGAACATAGGAAGAAGATAAGAAGATAGAAGAAGGATTGGAGGAGTTGCTAGGTATTCTTGTAATTCCTCTCACTCTTTGTTGTAGCTTTGTGAGCACTACTCACACTTTTTGTTAACTCCTTCTGTTGTAATTTTGTGTTTTCCAAGAATCTAGTCACTACCAATTGCCAGGAGTCACGACTTAGGAAGACTGGTTTCAAAATCCACAACCTTATGCCGATATGGAAGCCAGGAAAAATAGAAACTAAAATTATAATTGCCTCACTTATTGTAAAAACAACATCTTAGGATGCGATTCCTCCTTGTTATGGGGTGATCCTCATAACGACCTTCACGTGCTAGTTGCACAAACGACGAGATGGCAAGTGACGGACCGTCTAAGACCAACAAGGGTAAGGTGGTGAGGTTCTCACCACACCCCCTTGGCGAACTCCAATATTTGGGAGCTGCCGCTGCAAGCAAGGTTGCCAACCCAAAGGCAACTGTACGACCTAAGGGAACCGTACTGCCTAAGGCAATCTTACCGCCTACGGCAACCGTACCGCCTGATGCAACCGTACCGCCTAAGGCGACCGACGCCAATCTTGGCGACACTGCGAAGCATGCGACGACCAAAAACGTGCTCCACAAGCACATCAACGCACACGTGGGAGACCCCCACGTGATGTAGGATGCAATGGAGGAGAATCTTGACAAAGAGCACGACGCCGACAATGGCAAAGGCAACGAGGATCATGACCATCCGCATCGTCGTACGGCAAACTCAAGCCAATTACTTGAGAAGAATAAGGCAGCGTCGCATCACTTGAAACTCCCGACTACCGAGAGCTGCAAGGTTGCTGAAAGCAGTCACACGGGAAGTTCCCGCGAGAACAAAACAAATGACGACACTAGAAAAGCAATTCGCGATGACCATCTTAGGCTCGCGTAGTTTGCTACTAAGGCGGCAAGCTGACTCAAGATCACCACCGACGGTGGAGATATGGCACCACTTGGAGGAATGGAGGCGGACCCCCCTTCCTGCGATGAAGCCGCAATGGGGCAAGGCAACACCCACTTCAGCGTCGTCGCCAACGACAGTCTCCTCCAAAAGGTGGGACTCCTTGGAGGCATGTATGCGAACCGTACCCTCCTGTAGTGGGTAAGGATGCACATAGAACGCGAGGCCCTGGAGGCTATCGCCGATGCTCTAACAACATCACGGGTCAAGTTCGCATTCGCCAACCTGTTGGCCCACGTTAGGTAGAGCATCACGGACCTCGACGGTGATCGCTCGCTGTAGAGCCTAGCTGCAGGTGAGGTAAGTCACAAATGCAACAACCTCAATAAGGCATTGAAGAATGTGACCCTGGTGCTGATGCAGCAGCAAGCGCAGCCTGACGCAACGACGGATGCCACTGCCGGTGGCAGCGACATCTTGCTTACCTCGACGACTTCGGGGCCGGTCATGGACAAGTCCTTCCTCCATAGTGTGGAGATCTTTTGAAAAGGTATGAAGATGACCTACAAACTAAATCACATGGAGCACGTTCTACGTGTCCACAAGGTTCCAATTGGCAAGTGGGGCGACCTTGCCACGACTTGGCTTGAAGACAAAATCTTCAAGTATGTGGTCAAGGAGTAGAGTGCGCAGCACCCGCACCTCCAGTGGCAGACCATGCCATGGGAGGCCTTCTGTGCAATCATGCGGAAGAAGTGCACCAAACATGAGGAGGCGTAGCGTTCCTTGCACAAGATCAAGGACTTCAGGCAGCTCGGCACCTTGCTCAATTCTTACTTGAGCGAATTCACCGCACTCGTAGGGGAAGCCAAAAGCTTCACCGAGGGTGATGGGACTAATACCTTCAAGTTCTCGGAGTGCATGTGTTCAAGAATTTGCGTCATGGTCCTATAACGGAGAAACTAAAGGACAAGACCACCACGACGGCCACTGGCCATGCTTGGACAAGCTAGAAGGCGTTACACGACTCCATGAGCGAAGTGTATTCTGCAAACTCAAAGCACTACTCTGATGCACTGCCAAATGCACGTGCATAACAAGGGCGCGACATGCGCATGGACGTTGTATGAGCTATTGGGTCAGTTGAGCAGCAGGACAGGGTCAAGGGTAAGCAGCTCGCAAACCCTTTAGCGAAGAAGGCTGGTGGATTGAAGGGCCCCAACAACAAGCACAGCCGCGAGAATGACAAGTTGCAGGTAACGCGTGAGTGTCGCAATGCAGCCTTCCATGGAGGGCTCTACAATAACTGCATGCAGCCGGGCCTCTTTAGAACTTAATGCCCTGAGGCTACTGGTGGTGGACAAGAGGCCGCGGCGTTAGCTCTAGTAGCAGCATCTCGTGGGGATGGTGCGACAAGAAACTACAAAAAGGGCAGTGGACGGGTCGCGGTCACGGGAATGGGCTCGGCCGTGGTAACGGACAAGGTCGTTGAGCGGGTTTTCCCCACCCCTGAGTGACGTTAGTGGTGACCACTAAGGGGTAATACTGGATCACGAGTGTGGGTTCATGTTTTCTGATGGGGATGTTAAACAATTTGAGTTTTTGATTAGTTCAAACTTCTCTATTCTTTTCTCTCCTCTTCTTGAACCGAATTCCACATTTTCTGACCGACATTGCCCACTAAACCTTACATATCCGGACGAGATCCATAAACATACATTCTTAGTGGTGGCGACACCGACCACTATGCAAGAGTTGTGTGACACAATGATTGAAGCAAACGCCCTTAGAGCAATGAATTCAATCACGTTTGTGATGTTTTTAGTCGACAATTTTGATCTACTAAAATTTAAAGACAGGAAGGTGCTAGCTAAACTCACACGTGGCCACAAGATGTGGACTCAACTGGGTGAATCATGGGAGTTGCAATGCCCCTCGTACAGATTCCGTGTGTATCACAAACTAAACCCTAAACCCTAAACCCTAAACCCTAAACCCTAAACCCAAACTCGGCTTGCCGTCGTCAAGCCTTTTGACTTGGAAGAGTAGAGGCAACATGACGATGCGGTTGAAAGAACACGTAGCTGGTGCTTTAGTGAACGTACTTGCAGACACGGGAGGAGACGACTCTTTTGTTTGCCTTGGCTTTACCCGACACGTTGGCGTGAAGTACGAGCCATCGAATGGCGCAGGTTTGTTTTGTGACAACCGTATATTACCAGTAATTGGTACGTGCATAGCAAAAATTTGTATTCAAGTGTATACACAGAGTGTCACGTTGACGGTACTCAACCTTCTTAACCCATTTGACGTGGTGCTAGGCAATCCCTGGCGCCATGAGAACAAGGCTCTAATGTCCTTTGAATCAAAGTTTTTAATCCTTCAAAAAGGACGTCGCTTTACGTTGATTCTGAGTACGGAATTATCACCAACCTGACTCAAAGTCCATGCCATCTTGACTGCGATGCACGTCAAAAGATGTATTCGACAAGGTTGTTGATACTTCTTGGCGAAACTGTAAGAAATGGAGGATGATGTGAAGGAAGACACATCACAAGAGATAAAATCTCTATTGGCGGATTTCTTGTATGTATTTCAAGACCCAGTAGCTTGGCTTCAACCAGAAAGATAAATGGGCCACACGATTGTGCTGCATCTGAAGGCGACTCTACTATTCAGAGCCATACATTGCCTTAGTCCAGCAGAAAGGTGAGAGGTCAAACGCCAAATCAAAGAGTACCTTGCAAAAGGGTGGATAAAGCCCAGTAGCTTGCCCTATGGTGCGCGAATCGTTTTTGTGAAAAAAAAAAAGACAGCGGTTCACGCATGTGTGTGGATTACCCAATGTTGAACAAGCTAACGTTGAAAAATCGATTCCTTGTACCACGGATTGAGGACCTTTTTGACCAAATCCAAAGCGTGAAAGCATTGTTTTCCTTGGATTTGTCTTAAGAGTTCCATAAAATCCGTATCACGGAAGATGATGTGCCCAAAACCGCAATCCAAACATTCATGGGACACTATGAAATCCGAGTGTTATTCTTCGGGCTTGCAAATGCCCCAACAACAATCCAAGAAGAATTGAACCAAACGTTTGCAAAATAACTCGTACTGTTTGTATTGGTTTACCAGGACAACATCCTAATTTTCTCCAAATTAATGGAGGAGCACATATAACATCTACATGAAGTTCTCGCAATCCTTCAAAATCAAAAGTTCCATGCAAAAGTGAGCAAGTGCAAGTTTGTACAAGATGAGCTCGAATACTTTTGACGCATCATCAACAAGGACGACATCCATGTGGACCCACAAAAGGTCCAAGCGGTTGTGGACTGGCCACGCCGCGAAACATTTAGGTAGATTTAGTCTGTGCTTGGTCTTGCAAACTACTTTCAACAGTTGATGCAAGGGTATTCGACCCTGGTAGCACCACTTATCAGGCTCACAAGGAAAGACGTTCGTTGGGAATGGAGATGTGATTGTGATTACGCTTTTCTGAAAGTCAAAGAGCTTCTATCCACGGTGGTATTCCTACCTCTTTTGAATCCATCGCAACCATGGGAGGTTCGTTGTGATGCGTCGGTAGTAGGACTTGCAGCCATCCTCATGCAGAATGGTCACCCCGGCGCGTAAGAGGGCCGGAAGCTTATCCCTGTGGAAACGCGGTATACGACTAGGGATCAAGAGCTCCTTGTGGTTGTACACACTTTCAAAATGTGGCGTTACTACCTGAAGGGTGCTGAAGGGGGTGTGACGGTCGTGACCGACCATAATCCATTGGTGTTTATCCAAACGTAACCAAACCTGTCAAGACAATAGGCGCGTTGAAGCGAGTACCTGAGCCGATTCTCGTTCACATGGTAATATCGGCCAAGACACATCAATGTGACTGATCAACTAAGACATCAACATGTGCAATTGAAAGTAAGCACTGAGGTTTGTGGGCGTTTTATGGCCATTGCAACAGTAATAGTAAAATCATTAGACTCCCCTGCACCTCTGTTACAACCACCACGAGAGATTATCCATTACAACTATTTTGTAAACAGGATTCGGATGGGATTCTATGTGGATTCTTGGTTTCAAGACTCTCAAAATCTAGACAAGTATGGCTTGGTGGAGGCCGCAAGAATCTTTTGGCACGGAGAACAAGTTGTGCCAAACTCGGGAGACCTTCGAGTAAATATTATCTCCCAGTTCCACAACACGCCGGTCGCAGGTCATGTGGAACCCCGAGAGAACGGACAGGCACTCTCGAATCACTATTGGTGGCCAGGATGGAGGGTCAATGTCCGTATGTATTGCATGACATGTGACCCATGTCTTACTATAACAATAAGGCTAGTAACAAGAAGCCTGTTGGACGCCTCCAACAGCTTCCAATTCTTGGGACTCGATGGGAGTGCGTCAGCATTAACTTCATTACTATTCTTCAGGACACGGCCCGTGGCCACAGTGCAATACTAGTGGTTGTGGATATTTTGACAAAGATCACACACTTCATTCCTACAACCATTGACATGAACGTAGAGGAGACCGCTCGTCTCTTCTTTGAGGGTTTTGTTAAGTACCACAGCTTGCCGTAGCACATGATCTCCGATCGAGATAAAAAATGTGCTATAAAGTTCTGGCAAAAGATGCACGAGTACCTTGGTAGTGGGTCGCAAATGTCGATAGAATTTCACCCTAAAAGTGATGGACAAACAAAGTGCATGAATCACACTCAGGAGTAAATGTTGCGCATGTGCATGGACCGATCCATGCATGATTTGGATCAATTCCTAGCACCGGTAGTGTTTCCGGTGAACAACTCGTTGAACAATTCCACATAGTTCACACTGTTTATGTTGAACAGTGGTCGGCATCCAGTGGTACCCTCTTCATTGGTGAAGAGTGGGAGTACAGAAGGCCAGGTTCCTTCCGCTGAAGCCGTTGCCGAGCGCATCGACTCCTTGTTACAGGAGGTAAAGGGTCACCTTCAAGTAGCTCGGCAGCAACAAAAGGCATATGCCGACAAAGGTCGGAAGGAGGTTTTGTTTGAAATTGGTGACAAAGTGTTGCTTAGCACTAAAAACTCTCGGCTGAAGTCGCCAAGGGAAAAGAAAACATCTACCAAAGTGGATCAGGCCGTTCCCCATTATGGCACGCATTGGGCCACTGGCATAGCGATTGCTACTTCCGCGGAGTATGAAGATACATGATGTGTTTCATGTGAGCCTACTGCCTCCATACACAACAGATAGAACCGTTTAGCCACCGCAAGCAATCCTTGTTGTCGATGGCCAATACAAGGTCCTTCGCCTATTCTACAACCAAGAGCGTACTCTTTAGTTGCACGTTGTTAGGGAGTACCTCGTTCATTAGGGCGGTTGTGGATCTACACATAAGTCATGGGAGCCCGAATCGTAGTTGCCCATAGGGGCGGTCAACAAGTACTCGAGGGAGCTTGCAACTCGCACGGATCGACGCGTGGCAGGAGGTACTCCCTGAACGCGCAAAAAGTGAACAACATTCCAATAGGGCAACCTTCATGGACAACGACCATAGGAGGTTGGGGACGCCCAACATGGTTGTCGCCCGGACGCTCCAGCCTAAAGGGGGGAGGCCGCTCGCCGTGATGACCTACAAGCTGTAGCTTAGGTCTAGCTACCATGCACGTGTTCATGTTTAGCTGGTGATTGATATTATTAACTTTCTTTAACAATGTTGATGACTCACTAACTGACAATCATGTTTGTTGTTCATGAACCGAGACGGTTCATAATGAGTGGGGAGGAATGTAGCAAGAGGGCCGGTTCAGCCCTCCCTCCTCGCTAAAGAAAAGGGTGGTTGCGCACAACCCCTCGCGAGGGCTGGCCGAGGGCCTGAATTTTGATGGCCGTCAACCAGCTCGATGCTGGCCGGTTGGACGGCCGGCGGCCGGCCAAGCAACCGACCGGCCACTGGCCAGCAGCAAGCCGCCAGCCGTCGATCGCGGCCTGAGCCCGGTTGGTGGCTGAGGGGCCATGAGGGCCTTGAGGGGTAGGCCTCGTGGCCTCATGCCCTTGCCCACGCTCGCCTTGTTTGCAAGCAAGCGAGCGAGGATGAGGGAGGGGGACGAGGGACGAGATGTGAGAGAAACTGATAGATGCCTCTAGCAATGGAAAAAAACTCATGTGTTTTTTTCATTTGTTTGAGGATTGAAATTGTAAGAGTTGATGGAGCACCATTGAAGATGTTTTTCCACAGATTTATGTGCCCTTGATGTTGCATGGGCCACGTGTGAATACAAATCACTAAGAATTCGAAGATGTATTGTGCCACTCATTAAGTGGATACATAGGGGGGAGAATTTTCCTTACATCTGTTGGGAGGAATAAATGTCTTTCACTTGCTAAACATGTTTCATAAAGACAGGATATCTTGAGCATTAAAAGGCTATATTCTTTTACATGAATGTGATTGATGTGTTGCTTCTTCTATCTTCATAATATACGTTCATTATGATTCTTGATAGAATGCCAAAGAATAAAGGAAGTAGAGTAAATCATTGTGAAAAACATTAAAAATTCATGATGGGAAAACTGTGTTGGCTCAATCCATAGTTCTACACATCCGTGACTTATGACTATATACAAACAGAACATAAGCCTGTTTAAGACATTTGGCCTTATCAACTACATCATACAGACACCGGAATTACCTTCATCAAAATTCATGAATTGAAGCACATACATGTTTTAACTGAGCCTATTGAAGGAAGTGTATACATTTCCAATACTTTGTATTCATAAAAATGAAGTGGCAGTATTAGTGTTTTTATAAATCGTCAATAATGCATGAATTGGTTATCTTGGAAAATCCACTTACAAATAAAAACACATTTTACATGAGTATATTCCAAGAAAAAAAGTGACATGAGCATTCCACTTTAATAGATTATAAGTTGAGATGTAGGGATTCGTTCAAGCGATGAATCCATTGTACATGCCATGTTGTCTGACCAAAATCCATGATGGAGGATGAAACATACAAAAAAAATTGACATTGGTGTTAATGAGATGCAAAAAAAGTTTCAACAACAAATGGTGTATAAAAAATTTAAGCACCACATTGTTCTTTCTGGTGTAACAAAAAAATGTAAATGTGGAATTGTGTGTGTTACTCCACGCTAAATTCCATATTCCAAAATCCATGTTCCATCTACCGTAAACGTTGAAGCTCATTTTAAGAAGTAATAGACTCTAGAAGTGCTTTGACATGCAAGGGGTTTACTCTAATTATAAGCCCATACAAAATTTCCATAGTCCATCATTAGAGATCAGAAAGAGTTTTTTTCAATGGAATGCTCAACCAAGCTCATTATGAGATAAGGTATGGTTTGAGTGATCACATGCTTTATGTTGCATTTCAAAGTATTCCGAGTGGGAAGCTTCCAAAGACCAACTTACTCCTTGAACGTACACTAGAGCTTGCTAAGATTATGAGACATGAAATGAATATTTGATTTTACCTATTGAATGATAGTTCTAATCAGTTTCATAACTGCACATTATGTTAAACGTTGACATAGTTTCTCACTCTCCGACTCATTTACGATGGATCTCATACTTTTACCTCCTCTTCATTTTCACTATTGAATAATATAGTAGCAAGGTCACACGAGGTTTGCTCCCACTCCGACAAAAAGAAGCCAATGGTTGTGGTTCTATTTTTTATTAAATCTATTTGTTTACCAACCCATCCATGTAGGAGAATGGGGCAAAAAATCTCCCCCCCGTCTTATCAAGCAAAACCTATCATTTTCACCATTTTCCATGCTACGTATGATGTCAAGGGCGTGAACAATGAGGCATGCTAGATACGTTTCTTAAAACCTGGTTTAACCCTAAAAGTGAAGCAAATAGTTGGAACTCATGTTTGGCCACATTATTGAACAACAAAATCTTTGAACAACACCGTTGCTTAGGTACAATGGTCTTTGAAATATTGAATATGATATCATGAAGAACTGTTTCGTTATAGGTATGATGCTATATTAAATAGAGGATCAAGATGAATTGCAAAAATCAACATGTTTTTTACACATGGATACTCTCACACTAGTGCTCAATGGAGTTAGTATGCAAAGACGCAAGAGATTTTGAATCTAGACAGAACTATGCATGTTTTGTTTGGTTCAAGAGGAATGTGAATTTTTTAAGTGCTTCATAGGGAACTAGAAAAACAATGTGCATGCTTGATCAAATCCACTTCACCTCCACCTCGTGTGGTGAGTTGATTTTTTAGGTGAGATCACCCCAATGGAATGCGCTAACCCTCCACATGGCTGATACTTTATGTCGCTTGGAAAGAGAGAGAGAGAGAGAGAGAGAGAGAGAGGCAGGGGGGAAGAAGATAGAGGGAGATAGAGAAAGAGTGATAGAGAGAGGGAGGGAGGGAGGGAGAGAGAGAGAGAGAGAGAGAGAGAGAGAGAGAGAGAGAGAGAGATGGATAGGTTTCTAAGTTTAATGCCACTATCTTTGCATGAGTGGACACTACCTTAGTTCCATATGAACATAATGAGGGCACACATGCACTTTAATGAGGCAAGTGGATTCATTGCCAGGAAAGCTCGCACACAACCCACGTGCGTGTTGGTTGAGCACCTTGAAGTGTTTCGATTTGAGTTCTAGTTGCTAGTTGCTGAGGTTCATTGAGTTGAAGTTTCAACTCCAGAAGTGTGTAGCAGACCTAGTTGTTTCCATGACACGCTTCTTTGACACTTGTGGCATTGCACATTATGTGGTACAGAGAGGAAGATGAATGGGAATGTTTCCAGTCGGTTTTGCCACAAGCCCGACCTGTACGACGACTTTGCAAGTTTTCATGCTCGGTCTCAAGGACCCCTGTGAGAAAAATGGAAAAAAAACCCCTTTGGAAAGTGGCATGCAAAAATGGTGCCCCCCCAAAGCGAGCACTCATAAAGGGCGCCCCCCCAAAGCGAGCACCCAAAATTGCCCTCCCACTCAAAGCGAGCACGCAAGCATGGACCCCTTCCAGGGCAGCACGCAAAAATGGCGCTCTACAAAAATGACACCCCACTAAGTTGCACGCAAAAGTAGCATCCCCCGTCTGGCGATGCCATGTCATCCACTTAAGTTTGAGAAACATCGCGGGTCGGACTACTTTTGCTTCCGATTTGTCTCCCAGAAAAGAATTGCTTTATTTTGGAAAGAATGAGATGGACGCCAGAAACATTACGATCGTAATTGTCGGCGGAATAGGACCTTCTAATGTCCATTCCCGTCCTTTTTTTTGCGTCCCTCCTCCTTAGCCGGTCGGCTCTGTTAATGTTTTTCAATTTTTGTATCATCACGTCGAGTGCTATCTGCCCCGCTTTTTTTCTTTTTTTTTTCTCTCATCGAAGCCAACTGGGAGTGGGAGAGGGTGGGAGAGGCGAAAGCGGGGCAGATCGCCTTCGAAGGCAATCTGCCTTGCTTTTTTTTTGGGTTACATAGTAACCTTTACAATCGGTTTGTGGCCAAAAGATGCTTCAAGAAAATCGTGATTGGTGGATCGGTTGTTTTTCTGCCATATCCACCATTCAAGGTGCAAGAAGCAGTTGGACTGTATGCCCCCCTCGTCTGCGGACGCATAGGTGAGGTCGGCCCAGACGAAAAAAAATCACGGACTTCGACCTCGAATTTCGGACAGACCCCGGATAGTACAGAATGAGGAGTCCGATGCTAGGATAGAATGGTAAGGACTGTACGTTTAGGCCATCCAGTTGCTCCCCCTTGGCCTCGCCCTGTGCTGTTTCCCAGTATTGGTCGGAATGCTAAACTCTTGAGACTCGTGAACCCGGCTTCAAGCAGGGTCAAAATGCAATTGAAAGAAAAGAAATTCAACAACCGTCATACAATAAGATAAATAAATCAAATTATTTCTATAACTACGTCATATTATTTTTTATAGAATAAGGAAACATTCAAGATTCATCCAAATTTCTCACAGAGAATGTTTTATAAAGTGAAGCTCATAACAAACGTGTGAAACTAGGATGTTCACAATAGAAGAACAATTTAGCATCGTTTAAATAAGTTAATCATAAGATAAAACCATATTCTTAAAAGAGAGATGAAATACCTTTTGAGGTTCTTGTTCAATATGTTGGTGAATTGTTATACATAACACTATACTTTTAAGCGCATTCGTTCACTTTTTGGTTTTTTTTCCCTTTTATATCCACAAAATCTGGAAGAAAAACTAGCGTATCTTGATGTAATTTAGAAAGAGTTTGCCGAAACCATACACAATGGGCAACAAAAAACTTAGTTTGAACAAATGCGGGTGACAGTTTGGCAATCCATTTATAACCAGTTTTTGTTTCCATGGATGAGGTAAATTCTCATGGCAAACCTTCCATTATGTGGGCAATTATTCAGCGTCTTAAGAGATACCAATATGAATACTTTTGCTCGGTTACTATGTAACCCTATGCACGCTTTGCGTGCAACACTTGCCTCTTGTTTTCTTTTCTCTCGGTCGAAACCAACTGAGAGGGGGAGAGGGAGGGAGAGGCGAAACCGGACAGATCGCTTTCGACGCAAGAGAAAAAAAACGACCTTTGACGCAATGGGGAAAAAGGAATGCGCAAATGGACATTACAGGATCCTGTTCCTCCGACAGTCTTGAACACTTTCTTTCTCGAGTCAATTCCGTTCTATCCAAATATTGCAATGTTTTTGCATGAGAGAATATGGAAGAAAAAATGGATAGGCAAAATATCAATCGTAAAAGTTTGGTCGTTGACGTGGCGTCGTCGGAGGGGGGGTGCTATTTTTGCGTGCTAGTTAGTGGGGTGCCCTTTTTGCAGGGCGCCATTTTTGCGTGCTATCCTAGGAGGGGTCCATGTTTGCGTGCTCGCTTTGGGGGGCGCCATTTTTGAGTGCTTGCTTTGGGGTGGGCGCCAATTTTGCGTGCTACTTTCAAAGGGGCGCCATTTTTGCATTTGTTTCGGGCCTCTGTTCGACCAGGAACCATCTTCAACAACGGCAGAGCGTGTACTTCCCTCGCGACATCCGAGCTGCGGCGCCAAACCACACTCCTACCAAAGCCCATGCGCTTCTCTGCTGCCGCGCCCTCCCACTCTGCTTCACTGTACATCGCCGATCTACCGACACACCCTCCAATTCTCTAGACTTCACCTAGATTCCTCCAGCTTTCCTTCGCTTTTTCCGGGTAATTTCCTCGTCATTTCCTATCGCCTTCCCGGCAAGCGCACATGGATGTCAAGGCCGCACCGCTGGGGATGAGCCAGCAAGACAGACAGGACGTCACCTCTGACGTCCTCGCAGCAAGCAGAGAAAAGTGCTACAGGGTGAGACCCGTGGCCCCCTCAGCCTTGTGCCTCTCTCATGTTGTTATCCCCTATCCTTCCCTCCCTTTATCCTGCCCTCCCTCCCTCTCTCCCTCCCTCCCTCTCCCCCTCGTTACCTACCTCCCTCCCT